>JAGFNQ010000980.1:204950-231041 GCA_024364735.1 Boesenbergia rotunda | reverse complement strand
AACCCTAACTACTGATCTAGGTTTTCAGAATTCCAGATATGGGAGGTCCATCAGTGAGTTTTGCTCAAAACTCACTGATACACCTAAATCACTGATCTAGCCTTGGTGATACAGCAAGATCAGAGGGTTGGGCACCCAAAATCTCATCTCCTATCTCAACCCTAACTACTGATCTAGGTTTTTCAGGATTCCAGATATGGGAGGTCCATCAGTGAGTTTTGCTCAAAACTCACTGATACACCTAAATCACTGATCTAGCCTTGGTGATACAGCAAGATCAGAGGATTGGGCACCCAAAATCTCATCTCCTATCTCAACCCTAACTACTGATCTAGGTTTTTCAGAATTCCAAATATTTTTCTTTCAGGCCCAAGTTGGGCCAGAAATAATTTTATTTCAGGCCCAAGGTGGTCCCTGAATAAAAATATTTCAGGCCCAAGGTGGTCCTGAATAATTTTATTTCAGGCCCACGGTGGGCCTGAAATAATTTTATTTCAGGCCCAAGTTGGGCCTGAAATGATTTTATTTCAGGCCCAAGGTGGGCCTGAAATAAATTATTCAGGCCCAAGGTGGGCCTGAATAATTTTATTTCAGGCCCTAGGTGGGCCTGAATAATTTTGTTTCAGGCCCACGGTGGGCCTGAAAGAATTTGACTTCAGGCCCAGGTTGGGCCTGAATAATTTTATTTCAGGCCCAAGGTGGGCCTGAAATAATTTTATTTCAGGCCCAACTAGGGCCTGAATATATCTTATTTCAGGCCCAGCTTCGTTCAATAAAATTAAAAACATAATCAATAAAATTAAATATATCTGAATTTTACAGCCTTGAAAAGTAAATATAAATACGTAATCAATAAAAAGCAAATCCAAAATCTGAAATATATATGACATATTCCAAATTTAGTTTTATTTTTATAAATAAAAATAGATATAACCTAAATTATATTTATAATACATATAAAAAGCGCCTCCTAGGGCCTGAAACCCTTTATATCAGGCCCAGCAGTCACTCATTTGTATAGCAGTCACTGATTTGTTTAGCTCCAGATTTGTTGCGATTTGAAGGTTGCGGGCTTGTCTTGATTGGAGAAGTTGTGGGCGACATCATCGTCATCGCACTAGTCGACTTGTACGTACCCTAATTTTTAGTTTGTCATTTCAGTTCTTGCTTTCACCTAGGGTTAGCGATAGTTTTCAGTAAAATACTGAATTTGAGGAGGCCCTTTTATGAACGAATACTAAGTGTCATTTTTGTTTGTGTCAAATAAATTTTGATGGTTGCAAAGTTCGGTATGGGTCAAAAAAGATCAGCTTCAAAGAAAGCTGCTCCCACCAAATCTAAGAAACAGCAAGTCTCTGGGGGAAGTCATGAGAAAAAACAGCTGCCAAAACGAAAAATCAAATTGCCTACCCAGTATTCAAGTTTTGCCAACAGAGGTCGAAGCAAACGAATGAACTGGAAAAGTAGCCTATCCCATTTCAAAAATTTTATTGATTCTGTTCCACCCACACCAGCACAAGAACAGTTGCTTCGAGACACACCCTTTTCTTGGGTCCTCGACCTTCCTACTAGTTCTTGTGTAAGACCCCAAGTTCAGAACATGTTTGATAATTGGGATGAAGAAGAACAGAGCTTTGTAATCCATGGGAAAAATCTGAATTTCACAAAGGTTGATATATCACTTATTCTAGGGCTACCTGACCATGGAGAGATAGTCCAACTTGATTTAAATGAGGCCTCCACGCCACTGTACAAGGAGTATTTTGAAGATTCCAGTTGTTCTGCCCGACATTTGGAGAAACTGCTAATAAAGTCTACATCCAATGACAAGCTGTACTGTCAGTTGTATATACTCTATTTTTTCAGTACAGTGCTATTTTGTGGTACTAGCAGCATACTTGCCATTCCTGCCGTGTCACTTATTGATTGTGTAGATGATTTTGACAATCTACGAAACTATAATTGGTGCAATGCCGTGTACAATTTCATGGCTCCGCAGTTGGGAGCCATTGGAAAGGAGGTGACATTGAGGCATAGAAGACATGTAGGTGATTCAACCCAACCGGCCAAGGCTCCCTTGCTCAAGGGATTTCCAAATATTTTGGCTGTAAGTTATAGTTACTTATACCTGCTGATATAATTTGATGATGGATATAATTTACTGATTATAATGATGTTGCAGGTATGGGTTACTGAACATATTAGAATTGCTGCTCCTCAACATCCTCATAAATTGCCAAGAATACTTCGCTGGACTTGGCCTAAAGCCCACGTTGAGAGTATCAAGAGGATGATAGACCGTGTGGCCACAGATTCAATTATTGTTGATTTAATTCCGTTTGATATAGAGCATGATTTGGTACCTGACTACTATCCTCCAACTCAACCACTTGAGGTACACTCTGAGGAATTACAGCAGGCACCAGAAGGAAGCCAGACACCACAAGGAAGGCAGCATGCCTTACAAACGGAAGCCTGCAATATATGTATACAAAAACAAGAACAAATTGAGACCTTACAGCACGATTTAAATATACCACTTAAAAGTTTGGAGGAAGCCACAAGTGAGACAGCAACAGAAATCAGTGCCAAGGATCAAATTATTGTTGAGAAAGAAACAATCATTGCAGAGAAGGAGTCGCAACTTAAACAAAAGGATGACATCATTGTTGAAAAGGATATAATAATTGGTGACAAAGTTTCGCAGCTTAAAGTACAAGAGGAGCGTAATGAAAAAAAACTAGCTGCAAGAGAGAAGATCATACTTCAGTGTAACCAAAGAATCAAGAAGCTGTATGAACAATTGCAAAGCAAAGGGATAGATGAAGATGAGCCACTTGCCAAAAAATTAAAAAAAACTCAGTTCACACAAGACTACCAGCCCAAAGGCAAGGGCAAACAAGTTGTTCAGGATGAGGATGAGGATGAGGATGAAGATGAAGATGATGATGAACATGACGCGGCTCCTGCCCCATCAATCTCAGATACTACAACGCAAACAAATAAATCTGAGACCTCCACACAAACAAACATATCTGAACATCACGCAGCTAAAGCTAAAGAATTTCAAAAGGTCAAAAGCAAAATCTTGAGGAATTCCAGGGCAATTTTTAAGAAGAAGCCTAAAGATTCAGAGATTGCTGAAACATTATTAAAGCTTAGTAAATTAAAGTGAGTTAGTTGCTATTGCATTTGGAAAAATATTGTAAAACAATGATGATTATTGACATTCATTAATAAAATTGAATCTTCAAGCATTTCATTAAGTTGCTTATCTTATTTGCATGTAGGTATGAGTTGAACCCAGTATGGTCCAATAGGACCTTTACATTAGATATACTATCTTTTTTGACAATATTTGATTGGAATGACTACACTACCGGGGATTGCATCAATGCATACTGGACTATTCTTGGAAATGAAGCAAAAGCGTGTAACTCACCATACCAGCCCTCCATATTGTGTGGGGTGGGGTTTGATGTAAGTGAATTACCTACTTAATCATTATTATTTTTTTCTATGATTTAGTCCACTGACACTTACTTTTTAATAACCATAGGATCTTTTTGAGGCGATTCACGCTCACGCTTTTGAACAAACTATTGCTACTGATACGGATAAGCCGATTAGATATATCATATGTCCTCTAAATAATGCAGACGATCATTGGCATCTAATGGTTATTGACCTCGTGGAAGGTTGTATCCATCATTATAATTCTCTCGGCGCCACAGATCGTAAGAGGATGTTTATTTTTGTTAAAAATAACAATGCATTTCATAGTTGATCTTATAAGATGACAACAATGTCAATATTGGTTTTTCAGGTCGGATTGTGCCTTTTTCATGATGCGGTGTGCAGAAAGTCTAGTTTTCCAAAGATCTACAGATTTTAGCCAAAAGGATATGAAAAATTATCGATTTCAAGTGGGCTATAAAATAATGAGAGACAAGTGTTGGAAGCTAAATCTGTAACTAGAGTTTTTGTTCATACTATGCATATGTAATTGTCAGCACAAACATTGTATTTGTAATTATACAATCCATGTACTCCTTCTCAAATCAATGAAACTTTGCTTCGAATTATTGGGTTTATCTCATATATGATCTGTAATCTGTAAATGTTGTCGAATTTTTTCAGTAATATTGAACCTTGTTTTTGCTAGAATCATTTGAAATGAGGACCACATTGGGCCTGATACAAAAGCATTTTAGGAAACCCAGTCAGTGCCTGAAACAAAATGATTCAGTTGTATAATGTAAGTTTAATGACAAACAATATATGTTTGTAGTTAAAATGTATGTAAACCATTTTGATAAACCAATGGAGCATTGCTTTGGATCCTTGTTATTGTCTAAAACTGTAATCTATAATCTGTCCTCTTGTCGATACTATAAGCAATATTGAACCTTACTTTTCCTCTACCCTATTTTTAAATCACAGCCCACGCTGGGCCTGAAATGAGATGATTTCAGGCCCAGAGTGGGCCTGAAATCATCTCATTTCAGGCCCACTCTAGGCCTGAAATAATTCCATTTCAGGCCCAAGCTAGGCCTGACACAATAATGTTCAGAATTCAAATAATCTCATTTCAGATTTCAAATAATTCAATATTAGAATGATTAAATATTTTATATAAATATACATGTTGTGAAATTATTTTTAATATTAAACAAAAAAAGAGTACCTACATAGACATTGCATACCACAATTTAATTCCAGCCACATCATTACCTCATTTTTTCAGAATTTGGCACAGCAGGAGGTTTGTTTCATGGACCTATGATATTTTGAATTCTCAAAGCTCATTACCAGTAGTTAAAGTTTAGATAGCTAGGAGATGATATTTTTGGTCTCCAAACATAGTCCTAATGATTATCAATTACGTGTTAATACAGTATCAGTTGGCACAGAACAATGATTCAACAAAGCAAACAAACAAACAAAGGGTCTCAAATGACATATATTCACAAACCATAGGACTTCAGGACTTCAAGACCAGAAATTACATTTTGGTGGGTTTCAAAATCCGAAAACTTCACAACTGCTCAATTCTGCTTACATCACTTTACACAAGAAGAAATGTATCATAATATTGAAATACTTCTTCAAGTCACAACATTAACAACAACTAGTTTTTTGACAATACTATAGCTGTAAAATATACAAAATCTTTACATTCAGTTATCCTCCATACAAAATATACACTTCACTCAGAATATTGGGTCACTACATATACCAATTAACTCAAGACCTTGGGGCTGGCGGCATTCTATATGTCCTTTTATTATGACCAAGTTGTTTGCACCGGCTGCATTTTAGTTTGACCTTGCCATTGTGTCTGGACTCTATCCGTGCCTTCTTTCGTCTACCAGGCTGCACAAGGCTACGGGGACATAGAACTGTAATGTCGTTTACTCCAGTAGGCCAAAACTGCTTGCTTCTACAAGGGAAAATACGATCCATGTAAACCCACTTCCAAGTTTCAGAATAAAAAAAATGCTCACAATAAGGAAGTGTATCCATGTTCCTGTAAATGATTACGGCAATAGCATGTGAGCAAGGAAGTCCTGAAATTTGAAACTCCCCACATTGACAAACCTTTTTTTCCAAATCAACAATGTATGAAGTGCCCCATGTTTCTACTTCCATTTGAACCTTATAAGCTCTTGCTTTCTCTCTCCTTGAATCCATTTCTTTTGTAGCATTAGGTGTCAAAGCAAGCTGCCATTTGGAGACTTGCTCTCTACGGTTATAGAACCATTGAGCAACTTTTCTTCTTGTATTATCAATTAATCTGTTTATGGGAAGCTCACGTGTAGACTTGAACAAAGCATTTAAGCTCTCCACACAATTCGTGGTAAGCATTCTGTACCTTCTCCCTGTAAAGTGTGCATTTGCCCACCTTTTAGGGTCAATGTTGTGAAGCCACTTATGGGCAACTGGATGTTTTTCAAGCATTGTCTGCATTATCATATCATATTGGAGTGTTGTGTTGGCTCGTGCTGCTGCCCAAAACAAACCTACAGCAGCTCTACTCCCAGTATCAGTTATCAAATTACAACACATGTGGTGGCAACAAAAGGCATGATGCGCGTTTGGGTAGACTTTTCTAACTGCTGATATAATGCCCCGATGTCTATCTGATACTATGGTGATTGAGTGATCATCGACACCAAAGAACCTCTTTGTATGCTCCAAAAACCACTCCCATGCAGACCCACATTCAACTTCAGCTATTGCGAAGACAACTGGAAGAACATTGTCATTACCATCAATCGTCGTTGCAATCAACATTACTCCCGGAAACTTTCCTCTTAGTTGTGTGGCATCAATTCCGATAAGTCTACGCAAATAAGACCTGAAAACCCTTCGGCAAGCACCAAAACCCCAAAAACACCGCTGGAACTGATTGTCACCATTCCTGCATAGTGCCACATACGTTTCAGGATCTCTAGCTCTTAACTCACGCAGATATTGTGGAAGATCTCTATAAGCCTCATCATAATCTCCAACAACCTTTTTCAATGCTTTCTCCCTAGCTATGTATGTTTTTCTGTATGATATGGTCACTCCAAATCTAGCTTTAATATCTGATATAATCATACTTGGTTTGTATTGTTCATTATGAAGAAATTGCTCTTCAACAAAAGAAGCAACAAATGATGAAGAGCATGCATGATGATCAGCACTTTCCCTAACAGTTCCGCATTGGTGCTCCTTTATATATTTTGTAACAGTGAACTCTACTTCCCCCCTTGCTACTACTCTCCATATACATGGTTGGTTGAAGCACACTGCTTTAACTCTATTTTTTTGGGTGTCAACTGGGTTATATCTCATATGCTTAATCATGGCATGTTTGACAAGTGCATTCTTGAATTCTTCTCTAGATGGGAATATCTGCCCCACAAAAAATTCATGCCCATCTCTTGCCTCTAACTCTCCAATTGGCCCAGCAAGCAATCGAGAATTTAAAATATAAGGATCTTCAGCTAATGGAAACTCCTCCTCTAAGTCACTGTACTCATCTGGGGGGAAATCATATTCCTCAATCTGCATATCATCGGCTTGGAATTCTAGTACACTTGTAATGGGTTCTAATTCATTTGCATTCCGGATTTCAATTCCTTCCTCCCCACTCCAAGTTGCCTCAAAGAATTCAACAACTCTTGAAGAAGAATTCAAACCCTCACCTTCTATATTAGTTGCTTCTTCATTTAGATCAATTGCCAAATTCCTTGTAATTTCTGATCCATTCCCCGTGACAGCATTATCATCAAGAGTATTCCATATTTCGGAGATAATTTCGACAACATCATTATCATCCTTGAAAAATAAATTAAAATTACATTTAGCAAACTTTGAAAAACATAATCAAGGACCTAGGAAGGCCCAAACCTCTAACCTTGCTGAAAAATCCAGAAATTTTCCCACTTGAGGCTCATCCTCGGCCTGAAATGGAGGTATTCAGGCCCAAACTGGGCCTGAATTGAAGTGATTTCAGGCCCACCCTAGCCCTGCCAATTTTTTATTTCAGGCCCTCCATTGGGCCTGAAATGTTTTGATTTCAGGCCCACGGTGGGCCTGAAATAAATGATTTCAGGCCCACCTTGGGCCTGAAATGATTTATTTCAGGCCCACCGTGGGCCTGAAATCATTTTATTTCAGGCCCACCCCCTTGTGCCTCCCAGGGCCTGAAATCACAGGGCCTGAATTATATTGATTCAGGCCCTTCCAGACCCTCAAATCCAATGATTTCAGCACCTGTAAGGACCTGAAATCTTTTCATTTCAGCCCCTGGGAGGACCTGAAGTTCTTTTTTTTCAGGCCCTAGGTGGACCTGAATTCATTTTTTTCAGCCCCTGCCAATGCCTGAAAACAACATATTTGATTCACTCCTAGGGCCTGAAATCTAATGATATCATGCACTCCTAGGGATTTAACTCCTTTAATTTCTGGCCCTTCTAGGGCCTGATATGGTAATATATCATCCCTAGGTCGAATTCAAGCATTTTTTTATCTTCATTTTAACAAATTTCACAGAGCCTTATTATGTAATCATATCACCCTTAGACTCCTCCAAACATACAAATTCTAGTAAGAGTTGATAAGTATAAAACCAGGTCTGATACAATATCAAAGATGACAATCATACGTACATTACTATTTGTATTTGTTACCAATCTGTTGCTTGCTTTTTCTCCTTCAACACCTATCTTCCTCAGCTGCCTTGATCAATTGAGTTGTGCAAAGTCGAAATAGATACGTACCCTCGTGATGATTCGACTTTTGCAAGTTAGTATTATATATATAGGCTGAGAATATTTCCACTACCTAGCCATCCGAACCACATATTCTTATTTTACTGCAAAAGTGGTTCGGATGTCTCGAAAATGGTAATGGAAAAGGTGTATTGTGGCGCCAAGGGTAGAATAGGAAGTTCACTTAAAGGGCTGCGCCCTTTGGTAAAATAGAAACCATGGGACGCCCTTTGGTAATTACGTATTGTTAGGGACGCCCTTTGGTAAATTGCCCCTAATTCAATCAAGGTGCTAGAGGGGGCTTTGGAGACTACAGCTTGGAATGAAATATTTGTCGTGAGTCTTTGTAGCACATATGGACTAGCATATGTCAACCACGGAAATGTCAAGATGACTCTCGGCAATTGGATTGCTCAAGTTAACAAAGCGCTAGAAATTCATCATCGTCAAGAATTAAGTTGCAGCTATGAGAGAATACAAGAAGTGCTTGAGGGACGTAAAGATAGACAAAAATAATGTCCATGATGTCGTGCTCGTCGGTAGATCAATGAGGATTTCCAAAGTCCATTAGTTGCTAATAGATTTTACTGATTTAGTATCAGATAATCTTCCTCCATGACTGCCATCTAATGCTACTTTAAATTCGAAAATGAGATTTTTTTTTCAACTTGATACAAAAACAAATTCGAAGATTTTATTATTATTTTTGATAATTTTCAATTTTTAGTATTTAAAGCAATTTTGATATTTTTGATCATTTTTATTTTTGTATTTTTTTTAATTTGAGCCCGTTTAGAAATTTTAGAATTGTATGTTAACAATTTTTCCTTTTTTTTTAGAATTCTTTTCTTTTCTTTATAAGTTAGGAATTATATTTTATATATTAGATTTTCTTTCCTTTATTTGAATCTTAAGGTTTTAAGTCTGTACAAACATGTTTAGTTGTTTAAGAAATAATTTTCGGTTATTAAATAATTTTTTTCAAAAAAATTAGAGGATGATGGTTTTCTCTTCTTGCATTCTCCTCCAATCTCCCTTCTTGTTAGTTCATAGGATAATCACTATTCTGTTCGGCATCACTAACATCGGTTGATTGTTGTATCTAAAACTTGTAATTCAATTTCAGACTGAATTTGAGAAATGTATAAATAATTCTATAATTTTTGAAAAGCATGAAATTCATACAAATATTATTTATGTCAAATAATATTAGGGAAAAATAATTTTATATGAAAATACATAGTATTTTCAAAGAATGACACAAAGAAATTATTGAAAACTTCAATATTTCACTTTAACTTGGTATCAATCTAATCAATAATGATTCTTATCAATAAATAAACTTCACCAAAGTTTTGAAAATAATTTTGAAATGGTTTTCAATACCAATTTTCAATTATGATCTATGTATTAAATTCACTTGCACATTAGCTTTTTCCATGATCGATTATATAAAATTCATTTGAATTGATGAAACATAAGCTCATTTTGATGCACTAAATCAACATCTTTAACTTAGCTCATCATCCTAATATCTCACTTATATTTAATATATCTCAATACACACACAATCATTCTATGGTTTTTGTGAGATGTAAAATTAATTTTCTCCTAAAACTAAGAGATCATGTATCACTATCTAAACATTTTCAATTTAATCATCTTCCATATGATGTTAACAAATGACATTTGTCCTTAATTACAAGGAACTAATATTTATAATGAGTATTGTTGGATCGTGTTGGACCGGCTAGAGGGGGGTGAATAGACGGTAAAAAAAATATGAAAGTGAAGGCACTCATCTTTAAAAAAGAAACTTGGTCGTAACTAAGAACTAGAGATGTCAAACGGGCCAACCCATGGCGGGGCGGGGCGGCCCGTAGCGGGTCGGCAATTTGGCGGGGCGAGGGCGGGTCGACCCGTCATCTAGGCGGGTTGGGAAATCCCCAACCCAACTCAATCCAAGGTGGGTCGCGGGTCAGGCAGGCCAACCCGCGGGCCCATCAAAATATTTTTAAAAAATTTTAAAAAGTAAAAAAAATCATATATTTAGGTTTCATCAATCTAATATATTAAAAAATTAATTTTTTAAATGTAAATGGATACAAACGAGTACTCATGTGATGAAAAGTATTATTTTTTATTTCAAAATTATAACAAAGAAATATAATAAATTATCATAAAACTTGACTAACATGTGATTCTCAACCCGCGGGCCAACCCAAGCCCGTCGCGGACCGACCAGTGCGGGTCGCAGGCCTAGGCGGGTTGGCCCGCGGTGGGCTTTAGTTATTTAAATTCTAACCCAACCCGCTTAAATTGGTTGGCGGGGTGGGCCAACCCGACGGGCTCAACCCAAATTGACAGCTCTACTAAGAACGTTGCTTCCAAGGCAGTGGGTGCTCAATAAAAATCTCCTTGTGGCGGAGAAGCCTTACAAAAATAGCACGCTAGACTTTTAGAGAGTTTACAAGAATGAATTAATTGAATGAATGAAAAGGCTGAAACTCTAAGCCTATTTATAGCCTAAGAGAATAAATCTGGATTATTGATTGTTGAGGAATTTTCTCTTGGCCATTGATCCATGGATGTAATCTGAACGGTTGATCTTGGATGAGATTAAACTGCATCCATTGGATCTGATTAAAGGATAAGGTTTTATCCTTTAAGACTTTTTCTTCTGCTCTAGACTTCGCTGTTGTAATCTTCAAGTAGTAACATCGGTAGCTATATGTTGTCATCACCAGCTATCCTAAGTGGTAACTATGGCAACATATCTTAGGTGAGGTCTCGGGATCGAGTTTTCTTAGCAACAATTAAATACTTCTTTTTACGAGCGCCTTGTTTGACATAGTCAAACTGACCAGTCTTTTGGTTCTTCGTCTTCTGGGTGATTTCCGGCCAACCAGAGTTAGGCTCACCCAAACCCGACTCCGGCCTTTCGCCCCTCGAGCGTCCTTCCTCCCGGCTTCTCGTCCCTCGGACACCGGACGCGTCCTTCTCACTCCACCGACGTACTCTTCCGCAGCTTCCGCGTCCCTCGAATTGTTCCGAGCCCGTCGGCTCACTTCCCCGCACAATCCTTCTCGTTCGCTACGTCTTACGCTCGACTTCCTCCATACCTAAGCTCCTGCACACTTAGCAGAGGGATTAAACACACCAGGACCTAACTTAAATCAGTTGATCACATCAAAATCAACCAGGGGTACTTACAAGTATGATATACATCAAATGCATATTTTTAAAAGAAAACTATCATAACTTAATAATGCATGCATAATATGACATGGTGATATCAAATAACATGCTATCATGGCAAGATAGATGTACGATATGATATTATGACATGTGATTTGACACACAAAACATGATAAGTATAGCATAAGGTTAAATTTACCTAGATTTTCAATTCAAATGTTATTAACTAATCATTATATCAAATATATGATTTGACATAAGTGGCCTGACTTCCTCGAATGTGTCAAAAAATACAACTTGATACACTTTTAACTTTTATCCTATCATGTCACTTGTAGAGTTGCCAGACAGGCCAATCCCTGGGGGAGAGGGGGGGTTGGCTCATAGTTGGTCAGCCATTTTGCGGGGCAGGGTGGGCCGACCCGTCATCTTGGTGGGTTGGAAAATCGCCAACCCAATCTAAGACGAGTAGTGGGTTAGGCGGGCCAACACGCAAGCCCATCAAAAAGTTTTTAAAAAATTAAAAATTAAAAAAAATCATATATTCAATATTTTACTTCGAAAAGGTTGCATCAAGCTAATGTATCAAGAAATATATATTTTAAATGTAAATGGATACAAATGATTACTTGTGTTTGAAGAAAAGTATTTTTTATTTCAAAATTATTTTAAAAAGATAATAAATTGGCATAAAACTTAACTAACATGTGGTTCTCAACCCGCGGGCCGACCCGAGCGGGTCGCGGGTCTAGCAGGTCAACCCACGATGGGCCGCTTAAATTGTTTGGCGGGTCGACCCAACCCAACAGACCCAACCCAAATTGACGGCTCTTCACTTGTGATCAACTTAAGAACTCAATTTTCATTGGCATGCTATAGAAATCTTCCAAGATAAGATTTGAAACTTCATTCTCAATATATCATAATACTTTAAAAATTATCCTAAAATATCACCTTTTGATGCCGGATAGGATGACGATTATCCTGCCAGCTGACATGAAAAGGAGAATTGGAAAGAAAGTAAAAAAAAACTACTAAAATAACAATCTTTCTTATCAATAGTGAATTAATTCTCTCATAGCACTTTAGATCCTAAAACTAATAAAGGAACGAAATCTCAAAATATAGACCTCAATTCCAATCTTATAGAGAAATAAAAGAGATCTTTTCAGAAAAAAATATCTCTTGACATACAATAAAATTAAAAAAATAGGGCATTGATTTAGACAAACTATGACCCATAAATATCAAAAATACCATAATTATCCTAAATATCATAAAAATGAGAATTACCAAAAATAGTAATAAAATCTTTAACGACTCAAATGAGGACCTAAACGATGAAATTTGGGCCTGAATGTTGGTGGTTACGTGTTTCTCGATAATAAACGTAGATATCTGAAATACACACCTGTGGCCACCGACAAAGTATGATTCTTAATCCTGAGTCAAAAGTTATGATCGTTTGAAATTCAAGATGTCATGGTGGGCATGCATCACTTTTACTATGGTTGGGTTAATTGTCTTTCCGATTAAGGTTGGCACACCTTATACTCATCCTTAGGAACCCAACACCTATTAGAACTCCTTGGGTATACTAGGTATTCATTAGAGATAACCTCCCTAGATTCCTTCCTAATTATTCTTCGAAGATTTTTAGAAGTCTTAATCATTGTAGTCTCATCAAGGACAACTATAGGGATGACCTCCCTTGTAATGTTGACTCCACTCTTAGGGTTAGTTTCATAATTATATGAAACTCTATAGTAAGATGACACATTTTCCTTAGCCTTAAACTGATTTGTTATGCCTTCCTAATCCTAAGTTTTGTTGCTTAGTCACACTAACTTCATTTGTCATTTTGCTTAGGGTATTCTCCAATTGATTAAGTCTTGATCTCAAGACTTGATTTTCAACCTCCACTTTTTTAATTTTGATTTTTCATGATTAGTTCTCCCCTAAATTCTTTTCAACCTTCCTATCCTTAGATGAATTGGTTCTGGCATTAAAATCATAAGACTTATTTCTAACATGCTTGTTTTCATAATATAAGAAAATTACATTATGAAATAATTGTTGGGGTTGCAAGTTTCCAAACAAAATCCCACATTAAAAACACATAAAAAAATCATGGGCATATAAGGAAAAGATATCTCTATTAATATAAGGTCTTTTGGGTAGAGCCCAAGAGTAAAACTATGAGGATTTAGATCCAAAGTGGACAATATCATATAATTGTGGAGATATCTAAATTTCTTTGGTCCTAACAATTGGTATCAGAGCTCGGACTGCCAAAAGATTTAACTATCGACTGTGCACAAAAGTTATGGTCTAATCGAGCCATGTGAGTGGAATATTAACCTCGAACAAAGGAAGTAAGGCTCCCGTGTCCAGATCACGAGGACCATACACCAGACAAGAAGTTCTAGTTGCGGCAAGACAAGAAAATCCTAGTAAGTCACCTGACCGAGGGGCAAGAAGACCTGGTGGGTCAAGAATCGGATATCAAACGGATAGACTTTCTGTGAGAGGCCCTGTGGTCCTTCATTTGAGGGGGGATTGTTAGGGTTACAATGTTGCAAACAAAGTCTCATATTGAAAACACATGAAAAAGATCATGGGTGTATAAAGAAAAGATATCTCCATTGGTATATGGCATTTTGGGTAGAGCCCAAGAGTAAAACCATAAGAGCTTAGGCCAAAGTAGACAATATCATACCATTGTGGAGATAGCTAAATTTCTTTGGTCTTAACAATAATACTTTAAAAGCTCCCCTAAGTTTAAGCTTTCTCGCTTGTCTTTATTTGGATGCCTCCCTCTTGGACATTGGTTCCAGTAATATGCATGAAAACTACACAATGCGCTCTTTGTCGTTTCTCAATAAGGGTTTGACTTCCTTTGGCTTCTTCTTTGCCTTAGGTGTCATTTGAATCTTCTTCTTGATTAATTGTAGACATATAATATGTCCTTTCTTTCAATACTTAAAGAATATTTTATGATCTTTATTTTTAATAATTGAAATTCATATATATTTATAATTTGGGCTCTCTTAACTTATGGAGATGACACGATCTTCCACCTTATCACTTCTAGATTTTAAGAGTTCTTCTCATTCCTATATTAATGGTCTCTCCCTCTCATTTTTTGAAGTGGATGCTTCTTCAATTTTATCCTCAGAGGTTAAATACTTCTCAACCTTTGAATCCTCAAGTTCTTGAACCAATGAGTTTCTCTCCCAGGACTCATGCTCATCTTGTGTAGAGAATGAACTTTCATGAAGCTTAGCAAGCTTACTCCATAGATTTTTGGCATCTTGATATATACATATTCTATACAAAATGTCATTAGGAACCAAATTAACTAAAATTTTGATTATCTTATCATTTGTGTCTGAATTTTAGAGTTGTTCCTCAGTCTATTGTAGGGATCTCCCGGCGACATAAACACAAAAACGCAGCGGAAACAAGATCCCTTGAGCAATCCATGCGAAAGAAAAACTCGTACGAGATTCATCTATCTAATAGAGTTATCTATGTGTATACCTTTGAAGCGTGCCCTTGCGTTTATCCCGCTCGTCCAAGCTATGCCGGATCTCTTGCACGTTCAAGTGTTCGTGCCTCTATGCGTATCCACACGAACACAATCTCTCAACTTCGGAGAAGAACTACCTTAGTTGTGCTAGCAACTTGAGGTAGTTCACAAAAGCACCAAGAACCCCAAAGAAAGGGTTTCGGCCAAGAGGGAGAAGAGGAGGATGAGAGGAAGGAAAGATGACTTAACTTCATCCAAATGACAAAAAAACTCTTTTATACTCATCCCATAAATATGAAGAGTTTTTGTCCCTTTAGCTTTCCTTCATTAAAGCCAATAAAGAGCACATCTTCTCATGTGGCTCTTCAACTTCTCTCCATTCAATGAAGAGAATCTTTTCATCCTCCTCTATTATTAATTTATTAAACATTTTAATTAATTAATATCTCATCCAAATGTGGTTGAGTCTAACTCAAATTAGACCTCAATCCCATAATTCAATTGGATTCACTTGAGTCTAACTCAATCAATCCAATTCGAATCAAATCTTAGTCAAACTAAGATCAATTAATCTTTGAAGTATCATGTCCTTAGTGTGTGACCCAATAGGTTCTTGTAACATTGGCAATGTGTCTAAACTGCTTTAGGCACATAAGCAATAAGCGACATCTAGCAATGCATCATTGCTACCCAAGTAACAAGAAAGTAGAGATCCGACTTAATCTCCGTGACTATGACAATGTATGACCTTGTCCTTCAATTCTCAATATCTAGATTGACCAATGAGACATAGACTGTGTCATCCTCGATCAATCTTTGTGTTTCTTGATCCACAAGTAGACTCACTCAAATAAATGAGCTCAATATCTCATATTGACTCATTTGAGCATGGTCATGCGTTTTAGTAGTCCTACTGGATCAAGGAGCCCACAGATATCACTCCCGTCATATGGGAGGGATAGATCCCATCTACATTACTCACATCCCTCCGCATAATTCATTATATACCCAATGATCGCCTTTATAGTCAACCCTGTTACGGGTGACGTTTGACGATACCAAAGTATATAACTCCTCATGTAGGAACCGTAGTGACTTCAGGTCTAAGGACTATTCATACTAATAGTCACATGAGAAAGTTTATGACACTCATATGACAATCTATGAAACTTTCTTATGGTGGGTCAATTCAGTACACATTCGCTAATGTATACCCATGTGTCAACTTGATATCATATATCCATGACTTGTAAGCTCAAGTCATCAATTGACCTACATGCTAGTCTCCATGCATTAATATTGTCCTTGAATATTAATGTTTGACTAGGAACGGTTTAGTGTAGTGTTCTCTACATTATCTCACTATCGATTCAACTAATCGATATGATGTAGATAAGAACCTACTACCCAAGGACATTATTATACTTAGTTATTTGGCACAAGTATAAAGTAAGTATAATAACTAAATATGTCTTTATTAATGATAGAATATGATATCAAAAATCTCTAGTCAATCATCAACATAATTGGCTCTAGGGCTCCTACTAACATCTATTTCTTCTTATTAAGGAGTTTTCCTTTGCTATCCATTGGAGTTTCAAATCCCTCCATTAAGATGAATCAATTGTTGATGCCTATCGTATAGAAAATTCTCAACACTGGCTTTCCATTAATTAAAACATCCTAATCCAAATGGCAGAGGCACTTAAATGTCGTATCCAAATCCATCTCGGGGATTCATAACAAAATTGAGCTATTTCAATTATCAGTCCGATAACTTGTTGATATTGGAGGGCTCTAAAAAATGTAGCTTATTCTTCCTCTAGCTTTGTGCTTCTTCCGACTATTAGTCTGATGTAAAGTAACCTCGCTTTGATACCATTTGTTAGGACATATGCCAGCTAGAGGGGGTGAATAACTTCGATTTGCGTTGATTGAATGTGCAACGGAAACTTTATTCAAATTCGATGACACATGTACAACATCAAGATTTTATTTGGTTCGTCATCTCTTAAGGCAACTATTCCAAGGCCTAGTCTAGTGATTTATCACCACTATTCTTCTCTTTCTCAGTTACCTTTCAAAGGAGGAAAAGCCTCTTACAACACCCATTATTTACAAGCTACACAAACAATATAAAGAAATAAATACAAATGAAAGTAAAATACTTTACAAATTGAGAAGACTTTGCTTCGAATTGTGGTCTCTTAGGATTGCCTCTTGATGGTAAGAAATACAGTGTCACTTCGTCTCCCAACTCTAAAAAATCAACTACTTCAATTCCCTCAAGATCCTCTTTTATAGGGTTGTTGTCAAGCAAATTTATGCCTACCAGTCGACTATTAGCTTCCATCAATCGACTGTCACATTGAATCCAACCATTGCACTTACAAAATGACTCTTTCTTGCTCTATTTGACCACCATCAATTGACTGCTAAACCCTAGCAATTGACTGATCATGAACAATCAAACTGAACAATCGATTTTGTAACAATTTGTTCGTTGCTACAGTGCCAATAGTCGATTGCTAAATCTCAATAATTGGTTGCTATTGTAGCAAAACCACCATAGTAATAAATCCTAAAGCTCTTACTGTAGCAACCCCGAAGTTAATATAGCAAACCCTAATTATTGTATAAACCCTAATTAAGGGGTTTTGTGGTTTGCAACAAGTCTTAGTTACTATAGCAAATTATAAAAACACATCAAACTTCAATTTTAGAGTTTAAAGCCCATCGGTCAATAGATACACTCTATCAATCGATTGATACTCTTATTTCAGCCTTACCAAAGTTGTATTCTCGTCTTACCTAGCATCTGATTGATCACAACCTATCAAGACTTCTTTTGCTCAGCATCTTGGTCAACCTTGACTTTCTAAGGCTTTTTGTTACCTAACATTCAATAAACCTTTGCTTGCTAGGACTTCCTGTTACCTAGCATTCGACAACATTTTACTTGCTAGGATTTCACTGTTCTCACCTAACATCTGGCCCTTCATGACCTATTAGGAGTTTCATCCACATGTCAAGTGTCTGATCATCCATGTTTCACTTGGACTTCACTTTCCATACCAAGTATCTGGTTCTTCATGATCCACTTAGACATCCGTCATCTTCGATCACCAAGTGGTCCGATTAACATGACCCACTTGGACTTTTAATCTTCGATCACCAAGTGTCCGGTCAACCATGACTTACTTGAATTTTTTTCTTACAACTCCCTATTGGACTTTCGACATCCTAGTGTCCAGTCAATTGTGAATCGCTTGGACTTCTCACCTTATGTCAACTCCATATTGGACTTGCGAGTATGTGTCCGATCAACCGTGATCTATTTGGATTTTTCACTCAACCACCTTGATCTAATTTGATATCCGAGTAACATATCGATCAGACATTAAGCTCAACTCAAGTTAACTTAAGCTTGGTCATCTTGATCAGAGATCGTTTGTACCAACATTGGATGCAATTTGTCATGATTGGTGTTTGATGCAATCATGATCTCTAAAATGGCACAATAGTCTGGTATTTGATTGATGTAATTGTTTGGTGTTTGTTCGATAGATTCAACTATAAATCCAACCATGATTGAAGTCAGCTTGTCTCCACGAGATTGACTGATGGTTAGTGTGTAGGTGTTGACACCATGAGGTTTGGCGGTCAAAACTTGACAAAGCCAGTATGCTCGCCTTCCCCATGCACTAGCTATGATATCCGGGCTAGTTGTAGAGATATTGTCGGAGAGTTTAAAAATAAATTGAAATTATAAAATAATTCCAACTGAGTTGTTGAGTGGCCAGAGCTGCCTTGTAAGTAGAATGCAGACTCCCGAGCTGGAATTCCAGAGCAGAATTTCCCGAACCGGACTTCTTGAATCGGTTTCCCCGAACTAGAGTTCTCGAATTGGCCTTCCCGAACCGGTCTTCCAGGACCGGACTTCCCGAACCAGTCTTCCCAAACTGGAGAGAAAGTGTTGCTGAGACCTGCATAATGCAGTTTCCTTGAAACAGATTTATCCTCCTCCGACTATGCTTCGAGGTTCTGATAGACGTCTGTTTCTCATGATACAACAGCAGATCACGGACACAACGAAGCACTAGTTGCTCATGACGACCTAAAGAAGTACCCGATTGCTACCAGGGATAAACACACGGAGACTTGGAAACGAGGTGGAAGACAATTGTTGCTCTGTCTATCTCTTTTGTCCTCGGTCACAACCTCTTTATATAAGGCTTAGACTCATGCAACAATTAAAGATCGAATTAATATCATTTACTGCTCATTAATCATCCAGATCCAAACGTCTGGAGGTTACTGATTTTTTATTAATCAACAGTTAATGTATCCGTTACATTTGAATAAAAAAAAATTTCTCAGGTAGCAAAACGTTTCCCATTTGAACAAATTTTGTCCCGGCCGGTCCGGCATTCGACGCGCGCAGGTAGTGCACGCACACGAATCAACTTGGTTCAGTACAAATCCGGGGCCTGGATTTGCACTCCTGCACACCCACGCCTGAGAGAGAGCATCTCCCCATGTATTTGTTCATAACTAACATGCTTGTAAAATAATTTAAACCAATTAATATGTCTTAAAACTCTCAATGTGGAACTAAAATCTCATCCACAATGGAGCATCTTTACTCTTCACCTCCCTTTTATTCACTTGCATCCAATAATAGTTTTCGTGATTTATATCTTCCGTATTAATCCTGACGAATTGACGGGACATTAAAGGCGAAGGAATCGCCTTTATGTTTAATGCCACCATGATTGAAGTCAGCTCATACCCAGTGTGTATTGGTGGTAGTGGATTGAATATTATATAGAGTATGAATTGGTGTCCGTTGAAATTGTTATCCAACTTGCGTGATAGTTTATTTCATCTGCCTTTCTTTCAAGTTAACTTTACTTCTCCTTCTTTTTTTTTTGTTTTGTTTTTGGCAACTAACGTTGTGCAATTGGTGTAACCAATCTGGTGCAAGGTGGTCAACTGTCATGAATAAACTTGGGTCATCATCACAAACTTTAATTGAGATTTAGGCCCTAATGCATACAGCCGGGTCACAAGTATACAGCAGCCCGATCTCTGCGTCAGGCCTTCAAATACGCACGCAGGAGATCTAATCTCGTCACATGTCAGTTTGACTGCAGAATACGGCGCCCATATACGTGGCACGCAGCGGCAACGCCGACAGTACCATTCGCGTCCGACATCAATCCCACCGGATCCGCCTCGGTCAACAGGACCAGCCGCCGCAGCCGTTCCGAACGCCCGATTCGCGTCCGATCGACAGCAATCCCGGCCCGCGGATACGCCGCGGTCAACCGGAACCCCGCCGCAATCCTCCCGAAAAAATGGCCATTCATTTCCGGATAGAAATACGAGAATTTTTCCGAGACGTACACAGAAATCAATTATCCGACAAAGAAAAATCTGGCCGAATCATTTTCGCCAGAAATTTCGAAAGAGATAGAGAATCAACGTGCGGTTTTCCAATATTCCCTGTTTCTTTTCGTGTCGGCATTATTAAAAAACGTGCGCAAAGACCGTGGCATGCAGAAACCCTGTGTGCCTGCGCTCGATTCGCGATGCCAATGCATGGAGGGACAGTCACGTACGTAGGCTTTACCGACAGCACCGGTGCTTTCATTTCACGCTGTCATGCATCTCCCTTTCAGAAAGTGAACTGGATAATCAATCATTTAATTTCTAACTACGTCTCAGTTTAAAATTTCCTTCCATTCTAATTAATTCGATGAAAACTATTTATGGGACCTGAAAACGATCCTGGTAAAAGAAAAGGACTTCACAGTACTGGTAATGTAGTGAGATCAGAAACTTTACCAAGGAATAAGAAGAAGATTAAACGTTTGGCGAAGATTTAATCAGGAAAGGACGACATATTGCCAGCCAATTCGTGGATGTGACTGCAACGACTAACATGAATTAAGAATCTTTGATAATCTTGCCGTCAAATAATATGATTGACTGCTCTTGACAGGATAATTAAATTGATACGTGGATAAGTATTGGCATCTCGTCGGCTGCAGCAGCAATCATTATTGTGTCAGGAAAAAGGAAAACAAAGATCTAAGTGTTGAAATTTTTTAAATATTTGATACAGAGCATATTTATTAATTTTAGTTACCAGCATTACTTTCGATCTTATTTTATTATATTCCTTGTTTATTTAACTAATAAAATATCGAGGGAAAAATTTAAATGCATCAACCTGTTTCTGTAGGAGTGGCTCATTGAATTTTATCTTTGATTTGGACTAGATGATTCTCTATTTAAAGAATATGTGACCACTTCTTTTGATAATGATATATAAATATACACTTTCAAACTAACTACTAGATCATGTTGAATATGTATCTTGAGTAATTATAGTGATTGTGATCCTATCGTTGTTTTCTCAACTTTATGAAAAATTCCAAGTCGAATTAGTAACCAAAAATTTCATCCTTATTCAAAAATATCTAACTCAATTTCTCTTATTTTGACTGTCTCAATAAGGTGTTTTGTGAAATTAATCAACATTATGCTAATATATACAGTCATATTAAATCACATATTATTATTATATATTTTTTTAATCATATAAATTAATAATTTTATGGCCATCAAACTGTTTCATTGATATAACTTGGCAAACATCAAATTATGAGAAAATATTTGTGTACAATGAGTCATGAGAAACCTAGATTTAATAATTCTTTGTTAACATGAATTTATCTGAATATTTTCTCTAGCTATTATAATTGAGTAATTATTTATTATTATTAGTAACAAAATCAATAATTGAAAAAACTATTATATGAAAAATATAATTTAAAAGAACTCAATTAGAATGTTCTAATTGAACATGGTTAAAAGAACTCAATTAGAACGTTCATGTCTACAACTAATGATGGCTAATGAACAAATGATGGCATATATATGTTTGGCTAGCTTGGAATCAAAAAGAGATTCAAAAATAAACTATACAAAGCAATAATGATAGACAATCAGTGTTACGTATAAGTTTGTCTAAATATAATTACATTTTTTTATCTTACAATTAACATAAAATCTAGAACAATGAAGTAGGATTAATGGTAATAGATAGATTTATAACAAGTGAGGGTGTTGATGCATGTGGTGTAATTTTCAGAAATTGAAAATAAAGTAAAATGACCACAATATCCAAAAAGCAAGACTATTAATTTGCCTATTAACAAGAAGTAGATCCTAATTAAACAAACGATAAAAAACAACACTATATATATCTCTAAAATATCAATAAATATAGATCATTTTGTCGTGTAATATCAATTCATTTAGAATTCTCCATAGGGCCGGGGAGGAATAAGGGTTCCATTGGTGATAGTAGATATTCCTTGTCTTTTGTCAAAGATATCGACATTTTAATTAATTTTATTTCTACACAAATGTGGCTCATTTTTTATTTAATTTTTATATTGTAAAACATTTTCAAATCTAAATCCATTCATTGATGATGCTATTTGTCAAACAACTAGCTGGAAAGGGCCAAAAAACCACAACCCAAACACCCTCTCACATTATTTTATTCTCCAAATTATATCAAGGTCGCATATAAATAGACGAACATTCCCACTGTTCCCATAGTAGTGTGTTTGACTTTGAAATAGTTTACATAAAATATTTGAAGGACCCATATCATCTCAATTATATAATTAATGTTTTTAAAATGGATTGGACGACGCTAATTAATTAAGAATTAAGCAAAGTCATGTTTAATAAAGAATGAGAATCTTTTTTTTTTAAAAAAAAGAAAAGATTCAGGCAAACTGTTATCTTTCTGTGTGTAACTTAATATTGTTTATAGACTAGCAACAGAACCTGCAATTGACTAAATACAAGGCTCTGAATGGGGTTTAGTCTAAAAGAAATATATAATACAGAGATTTTTTAAAGAGAAATATAATATTTTATATTTAAATATAGGTGGTGCTAATTGTTTTATGAGCTCTGATACATTCAATGAAAAAACTCAGTGAATGACGTGATATTTTGCATGTACACGTTCGATTATCGCTCGGATACCATGAAGACCGCCGTCCCAAATCAAACTATACTCTGGGGGCACGATGAACCCATCGAGGATCGCTGCATGTAAAATATCACGTTATTCACTGAGTTTTTCCTTAAGATTTTTCACTTAACATATTATTTTTCTTATTTTATATGAAAACTTTTCATTCACAGAGAAAATAATGTGAGTGAGATGAAATAGGAGACTGTTTTTATTAAATTTAGCTAGCATTGTTGGCACATTTCGGTCCATAGTTTTTCTTTTATTTTTTTATTTTTTTTCCTATCAAAATCATGGTGAAGACCAAATAAACTAGGTATATAATAATTAGTACTATTTAATTATCCACTTTTTTCCTAACAAAACTTTACTTTTATAGGGGGAAAATATAAAATTTTGACAAGAGGAACTTAAAATAATGTTGTAGAAAACTATAAACTTTGGGCAACTCAAACTAGCCCCTTTTTTTTATATTTCACACAATCACATACCACATTTTATTATTTTAATCATTTTCAAAAGTACTATACACGTTCATTTTTAACTTGAAAAAGCATAAAAAAAGATAAGATAAATTTAATTATATATATATATATATAGGTAGATATATTATCAGACTTTGAGCTTCAATGCAAAATTATAAAGCCATTGCAAGTTTTATCAGAATTTGAGAAATCAGTTTTGATTGGTTCATATGAGAGTTCCGAATCCGGTCAACTCCCAGCCGTCTGAGTGAGTCAAACTCTCACTCGGCTCGAATTCGAATCCGAACCCGAATCCGGTTTCGGCCCACGGTGACCAAGGGTCGTGGTACACGAACTCGCCCCCAGTATCGGCCGAGTCGAGGACGCCGAGCCGCGGCAGTTCCACAATCTCGCCGAGCTCGTCGGAGGTGTACGGGTCCTCGGGGGATTTCGGCGGCGGTGCCGGGGGAACCATCGCGGCGGCCTTGGCAGCGGCGGCCTGGACGTCGCGGGGAGCGAGGGTGGCCGGGCGGGGGAGCGAGGCGGCGAGTTCGGGGAAGTTGAGCACCGCGGAGGCGCCCTTGATGCTGAGGGAGGCCACGTCGTGAGCCCGCGCGGCCATCTCCGGCGTCGAGAACGTCCCCAGCCAGATGCGCGACTTCTTGCGCGGCTCCCGGATCTCCGACACCCACTTCCCCCACGCCCGCATCCGGACGCCGAGATACGCCGGCCGCACCTTGTTCCCGTCCCGTCCTCGCCTCGCTCCTCCGCCTTCGCCGATCTTCGTAGCCATTGTCATCGTCGAAGATCGAAAAATAAAAAATCGGATCTTTGAGCACACAATGCGTGGGCGATCCCACCGGGGCACTTTTGGTGTCAAAAAGCAAGCTTCTTGATGGAGTTTTCTCGTTGTTCCCGTGACGCAGGAAACAGATCAACAACAATAATGGCGGAAGCTGGCGCCTTTAGAAGCCAACCAAAGGGGCCGGGGATGGATACTCTTTTTCCTCCTTAGATTTGTAGAAAATTAAGACAATGGATCGGACTCGCCATGAAAATTAAGATCGATCGAGGAATTAGCTAGGAGCAGAGAAGAGACGACGAGCTAGGGAGTGTGAGGAGGATTCAGAAAGTGGAGGAGGTCTGAGGAGCTTTATAAAGCTAATTATAAGCGTGTGTTCTTAAAGCGATTTACCAACCTCCCCCTCCCTCGCTTTCTCCATCGCAGGCATATACGTGTTGGTACTGGGGCGGACTGGCGGGGGCGCTGGGACGAGCGTTTTACCTTTTGGTCCATCGCAGGCATATAGTGCCACTTGCTGAGGGAGAGGGGAATTAAGGGAATCCCACATCCCACAGGAGGACGGACTAACTAGCTGGTGCATGCAGTCTGAACTGAGCCGAGCCGAGCCCACTCCCTGCCTTTATTTTGTCTATCTATTAATTCCTTGCTTTCTTTCTTTCTTCTTCCTCTACTCCCAGCTCCATGTCCTCATCAATTACCACACAAGATTATATATATATATATATATATATATATATATATATATATATATCCAATTACATAATTACATGACGCCAAAATAAAGATCCTATTACAGTTCTTGCCACCCCACAACTCTATGATTAATTATTCGTCGCCCAAAATCCCCATCTCCACCGATTCGGCATTCTGAAATTAACGGCCGGGATATAATTGTTTAGACCATTTCGTTCCATGCATTTTGTATGCATTCGATCGATCGCCGGCAACATTCTTATCCTTTAGCACAGTTGATATCTAGTCACTCAAATTATATATCTCTATTACTCAATCATCTTTTTCATCAGGGCTGTGCCTGTGTTGTGTAGGAACTAATTAAATCTCATGTCTGCTTGGCCTGTTTGATATCTCCAGAACGACTTGTATAAATTAAAGCGCACAGTGCAGCGTCAAGTGGGTGGTGGCCTTTCTCTCATCTGGGTGTTCATTTCGGCCAATCGCACGCATGCATGCCTACTGTTTGATCTGATGTGATTATAGGACGAATATATTATAATCATCCTTTGACCCATGGAATCGGAAAGCCTGTTGAATGTAAATTGGAGGGAGTTACCTGGAGGCACGGAAGATTGCTGCTGGTGTGGCGGTCACGTCAAGATGCGCGGGCATGGCATTGTGCCCTGCTTTCTGCAACACTCGAACTGTTAACTGGAAGACCTGGAAGAGTTTTCGCTTAAGAAAAGATCAAGAAAGTTGAAATCAGCTTATTGACTTCTTTTCCCTCAAAATGTAATGCGTCGTGTCTACGAGGACTTAAACCTTCGTTAATGATCGACAGTTTGCTTGTAGTTAATTATTGATTGAGGTTGTAAAAGGAAAACTCAATCCACCGTCAAGATTTTTCAGGGCTTTCAGTAAAAATGGCGCGATCCCGTATTTACATTGATTCGTACCAGAGTGGCTCAGGGCCAAGGGGAAAGCAGCCTTTTCATTTCGGAAAGTTGAGAAGCTGTCGTTTTTTATGTCGGTGAAACAAGAGGCGTACTATGTTTTGGATATCATGTGAATGGAAAGTAGTGGTGGAC
>JAGFNQ010000980.1:142774-198240 GCA_024364735.1 Boesenbergia rotunda | reverse complement strand
TAGCTAGAAATGCAACACAAATATAATTTAAAAAAATCATTATAATTTCTGTCCACCAGCTTGACTATAATTAGGGTCAACTTTAGATATACAAACCTAGAAAGGAGCTATTGTCATCCGTTTCAAGAAAAGGAACTAATGTCACTTTATGACCTACAATCCCAGTGCTTTGGTAATTAAGCGAAACTTTTGTAAAGATCCTGTGAGTTTTCTCCTCTCAAAATATACTAACATAAAGTCAAATCCAACAAAATTGAACTTGTTTTTATTAGAAGGGAAATTTCACATACACAAATGAGAGTATTTGGTTTTCGCTGGACAATGTAAGAGAACCACTTGAAAACAATTTAAAAGGTAAAGAATAGGAATTCCTTAAACTTTGAGCTACAGAGAAAATGAAGTATGCAAAAGTGTGACCTGTCACTAAACTCCAAATTTAGAAAGCAATTGTAAGTATAAGATGCAAAGTTGGAACTGAGATCTAATCAGAGATGCATTAAATTTGATAGCTGGATTTGTTCATTAGTTTTGATAGGTGTAGTATCACCATGTTAAGTTTAAAAATTTGGGCATTGTGGTCTATGGTCTATAACTATCAAAGTTATTATGCCAGTTTCTCTACTATGCCTCTTTATATTGCCACTTGTCCAACTAGAGACAGACAATTTTGTCATGAATATTGATATCAGGCCACTTGTAGCTAATCAACTATACTATGTGCATTATGCAGTTTCTGATTCTGAACACATTTCATTGTAGTCAAGTTGATTAATCAATGAGCCAATCTACTAAGTTCTACCAACCAAAGAATATGCTCCAACAATTTACTAATGATCAGGGCCATCAGGTTCAGTTTTTCATCTTTTTGTTCAGGTTGTGGATCTCTCTTTATTCGTGCCATTAGTGGTGTATTTGAAAGTTGATAAGACGGGCAATGGACATAAGAATGAAAGTTTTTATACATGTAGATGGTACAATTTGTGGAAAAATAAGAGAAAGGAAAAAGACAGTCACGTAATTTATTCTCGTGTTAAATACACCATATGGCACATGTTTGTTTAACATCTTGACAAATATATGAATTATGTCACGAGATGTAAAGAGGCACAGACTACATGATCTTAAATTTGATGCAAAATAGGAGGATGAGACAAGACTTTCTCATTGCTGTTAGAGTAAAGCAATTGAGTATTGTGGATAAAGATACAAGACCTTTATTACTGAGATTCTGAGATTTATTACTGATTCATATTCCAGTATAAGTAGTAAAATTAATCAGTCATAAACATTGTCATTTAAATTTGAATTATTTTAATCTAGTTCTGGATTATGAAAAGACTGAAATAAGGTTAATGAAGAAAGAAAACTAAAGGAGAAAAAGAAGAAGAAGGAAAAAAAAACACAGTGGCCAATAGATAATGTAACTTGTGTTGGAACATAGCAAATAAATAAATAAATAAAAATTAGGTGTTACGATTTGGCGAAAAAAAAATAAAATAAAATAAATTTAAAGTGAGGGTTGTACTATCTTGATTCTTAAACATTTGGCATAGAAAATGCTAATGGAATTAAATGATGATAGTCAGGTATCCTTTCAAGCATCATGCGATGCTACTGCACCAAAGATAGTTTCTAAGAGGTATTTCTATTGTATTTAAATTGCATCAGGGTGCTAGTTAAGACAAGTTATATTGCCAACTAAAGACAGAAATTGTAGCAATCAAGATTTCACCTTGCAAAATTATTGGAAACATTGGAATATATTATTAGGTCGAAACTATGCTTGTGTTAACTTGTTGCAGTAAGAAATAAATTGAGTTTTATATCACAAGGAAGTTGCTTCTATTGTTTTTTTCACTTCATTCTTTGAATAAGGTACCTTTTTTTTTTGTTTTAGATTCATTATTGTAGAACTAATAGCACTGATATTCAACTTCTTATGATAGTGTCATACAATATTAATTATTTTCTAAAAACATTTAAGACAATTAGTTATACAGTTGGCCAGTTTTGATCAAGAGATAAACAAATCTAGCAAAAACATTATGATAAAGTTTTTAGAGGACTAGAACTAGGTGGCAAGCAAAAATTGATTGTCCCAATGATTTAACCCTTTCACTTGGGTTGATTCTAGTCTTTTGATCCAAAGATATAATTGATGTTCCTCTACAATCAGCACGTTGGTGCAGAGGATTTATGTAAAACCTTTCTATGTTGAGCATCCTTGAAGAAAGACTTGAAAATATGGTGCATGGAATCAATAGAATGGTTTCTCTTTCATGGTTTGCAAATGCATCTATAATGTACCCATTGAATTAGGGTCGTATCCTTTTCAAGAGCAGTGCCCCTTTTAATAATAAATAATTTGGAAATAAATCATTATTTAAAATTAATAGTAAAGTGGATACGTGATTGTGAATATCATAAATCAGATAACACCAACAATATATTTATGAATGTATTAATATAAGATGATTACTATTTAGTGAATAGTAACATTGTGGAGACATTTCTTTTATCTTTCATCCCCACCTTTTGTAATTTGGTGTTCATTTGGAGGATGTGAAGAATTTTCTTCTTACCACCTTGAATAACTTGTGTGTCTAAGATATGCTCAATTGTACATAAACAGATGCAGTTTAATATCTTTTACTTTGTAGTTCATTTACGACAACCTGTTGAGTTAAAGGTACCTGACACTCATATAAATTATAGTTTATTGGAGTCATTCATCCTTAATATGAAAGTAACAAACCATTTAACAGAGAAAATAATTCAAAGATGGTCATAACTAATGGAATGAAATAGCTTCCAGATAAGTTCTCACACACACAACAAAGTACTATATTTATATGGATTAATGACGAGTCATCTGCCTTCTACATGTTTATGGTGATGAGTCATGAGTGGAGAACTTCATAAAAGAAAATAGTTTTATTCTCAGTTATATATTGAAATTTTTGTTATTTATTAGGCATCTTAATTGCGCATTTCATTTTCAATGCAAGAAGATGCAACAAATCTTTGACGTTAAAAAAAAAATTCAAATTATTTGTTCATACCTGTGTTTGTAGGTGGACTTGCAATGATTTGCTTGGCAGCCCTGAACTCAAAAAGAAATAACAAAAGAGTATACCAAAGTAAACTTTGTAACACAATTATCTGACCCATGAAGTTTGCAGCTTCGTCCCCATATACTGTTCAATAATTGAATCCCTACAATCAAGGTGTTGGGTAGTGTGGATAAAGAGAATGCAGTGATCAGCCAATCAAAATTCCCTCTACACCATACACGGCATAGGATTGTAGATAGGAGCATGGCTAACAACTTCTGTAATATGTCCGCACATATAAGTTTAACATCCATTTGATAGGGATTGTTGGTTGAGATGACATGGAAGGAAAGCAGAGGAATTGAGAATCTGGACACAAATTTGTTAATTCCAGAGCACTGCTCTAGTGTGAATAATTTCCACAGCTTAATAGAGAGATAGGCCAAGATCATTGCAGCATTCAATGGTACTATCGCCTCGACGACATGGTAGGCATTTGCCAACGTGATCATATTGGCTATAAGTTTTTCAACAGTGGCAGATGATTAAATGTTCCTATGCATGCACAACACTTTATAAAGACGGTAGGTAGATTGTTATAAGTGTCTGCATTTCGAGCGTGATGTTGAGGTCTAAGGTTGTGTGCGATGTGATAAGGTAGTTTGTTATTTTGGAGTGTTTTCACTAGGATTGTTGTGGTGAACATGGGTTGATGGGAACTTAATTCTTGGAAGAATTGAGTTTGGTTAATCATATTTAGAATTAGGAGTTTAACCTAATTATGATGATTAAGTTAAGAAGTAACGCGTTATTACTTAAAATATACTTGAGTAGATGGTATGATTATGATTTATTTTAGTTATTAGTTATGTGTTGATCAGTTGTGCCCAGCATATTAGTCTTCAATTTACTAGCCTCAGCAGATGGTCGAAGCTATAAGTTATCACACTCAGCAGATGGTGGGAGCTCCAGCACCTCAGACTATGCAGCTAGCAGCAATTCAGATGATTCAGCCACTGCCTCTTCAGACGATACCACCATCAGTTCCAGAGATGGACCAGGTTTGCACGCTCACCAGAGAGAAGACACAACAAGTCTATGAATCGATTTTTCGAGATATTAAAGAGCTATAGGGTATCTACGTGTAGGTCACTGCTTGTAACTGGGTAGCTACCGTTAGAAAGATATTGGATATTTTCCAATATGATAGATAATGCATTTGACTTGCAATCAGGGTTAAGATTGGTTGACAGCACTACTCTAATGAGGAGGTTACTTGGGAGCTCGAGGATACGTTCAGAGCTCGTTATCCTCATCTATTTACTTAAGGTGCGTAGTGACTAGTCTGGATGTTGATATCAGTTGTGGTGACTAGTATTTGTTGTAGTTCACTAGCTAAATTTGGGGACCAAATTTTTGTTAGTAGGGGAGAATGTTAAATACCGGATTTTTAAAGGGTTGAAAAGGTAAATTTTTTTTTAAATGAAGGGCCTAGTTGTGAATAACTAAAATAGGAGGGCTTATTTGTAAAATGCCAAAACATTTATAAAATCTCTAAATCCTTCTCCCGATTCAGTTTTTCCCCACATCCCCTTCGGTTCTCGCCTTCCGCCGTTTCCTTCTCCCCGACGTCGCCGAGCCCTAGGCAGCGTGGCGCCTTCCTCTTTCTTCTATTTCTTCCTCCCTGTTCTTCTTCTTCTTCGGTTGCTGCAGCGCACACGAAGGAGGCGCCGCCTCACACTCACGCGGAAACCCTAGATTTGCAGCCGTCTCCTTTCAGCGCCGTTGTTCTCACGCGAGCACGCGGAGATGAATTTGCGCCCTTGACCACCACCGGAAAATCGCAGCCACCGTTTGACTTCGCCGCCCCTGTTGATTTCGCTGACCACCCATCAGGTAAGGGTTTTCTGTGATCGTTTAGGTTTGGGTTTGATTTGGTGTTTGGAATCCGGTGTAGATGGAATTTCTGTGGTTGTAGGATTGAAGGGGCTAGTCAGAGGAAGAGGTCGCGCTTGACTCACACGAATTGGTGGCTGATCACTTAGAGTTGGCCAGTGAAGTGTTTCTACGTGCTATCAGAGGTAAGTTCTGATACTATCAATATCGATTTGGGATGGTGTCTAGGTTTTTAGTTGTGTTATTCTTTGGGGTTAGCATCTATCTAAAATTGATCAGTAGGTAAGTTGTGATCAGATGTTTTGGTAATTGGAATGGGTTAGTATTTGGTTTGAATGTTGATTTGGGTTGGATGTTAATGTGGTTATACTTGAGTATTTCTTATTTATAATGGGTTGATATGATTATGGGTTAAAACAATTAGATTTCACTAATCAGTAATGCTTGGGATTAGCTACTTGATGTATGATCGGTTTTAAATTGGTGGTAGTTTGTTAGGTTAATTTGGAAAGATGACTTAATAACCTAATTGTCATAAATTAGGTTAAGAAGGGATCTATTATAAATTGTAGGCTATTTAAATAGAGGTTGTAATTAGGATTTGTTCGAATTGTGTTTAGTATATTGTTTAGCTAATTTGATAATTTTATAATTAGCTAAATTGTATCGTTTATACAGGACCTTGATTCAGACTTGTTCGGTTAATCGTGGAAGTTTCTCGTTTACGGACTTCTACAATTATAAGGCGGGTATTTCTCCTTTGTACTCGAGTAGTTTCGTTTACCTTAAAGCATGACTATCTTATATCTAGTAGGTTGCCTGACCTTGTTCTTTGTCGTTTGTTGTTTTAACATCGCCGTTGATACTTATTCTTCATTGATCTTTGAGCATTCCAAATTCGTATCCGTACAGTCCCTGTTGGTTTTCTGTTCTGTAAGGTACCGCTTGTATGCGAGTACTTAGAGGTCCATTATACACAAATAGGTTTATTTGATATTAGAAATATCCTACCTATTAGTGTAGGTGCATAATCGTTGGTTTGCGATTTCTGATTGGTTGTATTGATGCATCGTATACTCGTTGGATTTTAATGCATCGTTGTTTCTCCGGTTGTTCGTGCATCGTATAGCATGCACCATGCTTGCACGTTGCATACTAACGACTGTTGGGCTTACATTTGGTTAAGCCGTCGTTAGTCATATTATGGCTCGATTCACTCAACCACTTGTTGTCGTGGTAGTTGTTAGAGTGTGAGTATCTGTCCTGTTATGCTAAACAGTGACACCCTCACCGTTGTTTTAGAGGGATATTATAGCCGTTGGTGGCTCACCCTCACTGTTGTTTTTAGAGGGATATTAGAGCTGTTGGTGGCTCCCCCTATGTATCGGGGTTTTTGGAGTAGTTGGCTCCCCAGCATCCTGTCCACTCAACCACACCTTTGTGGTATTCGTTGTTGGAGTGCGTACAGTTGTCACAGCCCTACCCACTCGGTCACACAGATGGGATGTGTTGGCGGCTTGACTGGCGTCAGGGGTGACACATGTCATTGCATCATGTGCATATGTATTTCGTTTATGCATTTTCCTGTGATTGTTACATTTATATGAGCTATGCTTGTTGCACTTGATTGACATGCATGTATATCTGAGTTTTATTATTGTTGTGTTGTTTTATGTATGCTTAGTTGTTATTCGGTTTTATTTCCCTGTCGTATTATATTGATCATGCATGTTTAGGTAAATCCTATAATTCTTATGGACTGTACACTGTTGATTTCTCTACTCCGTTATCCTTTATTATATCATGCTTATTGTCTACTCATATACCCGCAAAGTCTCCCCGGACTTACCACCGCTACCTTCCATTTTTATTTCAGGTAGCAGGTAGACGTAGTTTGCTTGGAGCCAGGATATGATCCAGTCGTCAGTCCTCGGAGTTGAGTTATTTTCTGAAATTTGGTTTCGTTGTTTTATTTCGGTATGGAGTTCAGTTTTTCACATTTTATTTGTTTATCGGTTTAGCGGACGGGTTTTGTTATTATTGTTTCGGAGACATTTGAGTTGTCTTTTGGACTATAGTTTCTTTTATGTTTAAGGTGGCTGAGCCACCCATTATCTTTTATTCTAATATAAACTGCGTGGTTGTGTTTACTTCTAAATATGTGATGCTAGCCGCATGTGGCTAAGCTTTTATGGTGATGATATATGTATAATTGCCCCATATTGTCCGTCGTACAGGGGAGATGTTGTCCGATTTTCGAAAAAGTATGTGCCTCTGGGTGCGTGACATAGTAACTAAGAGTTGAACATATAATTAAGGACATACAATCAATTGGTTCAGGAGGAGCATTAAAATTAAAATTTATTTTATTTCTTCCTTTATATAAGTTTTTTAATCTAGAAAATGGGTAAATTTTCTTAAACTCCCCACTTCCAAACTCACATTTGCATGCAATCTCTTCCCAAACTTTTATTTGCATGCAGTCCCTGATGGGATTGACAAAACAGCTTTGTGAGTATTATTTGAAGAAAGTTGAGTATAAAAATTAGAAAATTGAGTATGAAAGGTTGCATCCACCACATCAAGAAACTGCATACTTAATTTTCACTCTTTTATACTCACATTTCACTCCTTTATACTCATTTTTCACTAATGTATACTCAATTTTCACTCTTTCATACTCAATCCATTAGGGAGTTAACACAAATAAAAACTCAAATGGGGACTGAATGCAGAGTTTGACTTGCCATTAGGTATTTAAAACAAATTTACCGCTAGAAAATTCTATTTTCAGAATGCTTTATTTTTAAAGTTGGTAGTTATGTTCTTAAATTGGTGTTCAAATCATCCTTAAAAAAATCAATTTTAAAATATTTTTTTGAAAAATAATCCTTTACCTGGGCATATTTTGACAAACTATTCACTTTAATTTTTCTACCTATTCACTTTAATTTTGAAAATTACTACTTAACTTGGTTGTGAAAACTTAATTTTCAAAAGATGTTGTAAATTTTCTAATATATTTGAAAGTCATTTTCATTTGCGTAAACTTATCCTCAATATCTACTTTGAAAATAGTCATTTTTCCAAAAGATAGTATTAAACTTTCATTTTTGCAAAATTATTTTTTGATTTCAAAATATTTTTTCTTGCTTTGATTTTATTTTTAAAAAGATATGCTCTGACTTGAAAATTATTACATAACTTGATTGTGAAAACTTAATTCCCAAAAGGTGTTGCAAAACTTTTAATATATTTGAAGGTCATTTTTTAATTTGCCTAAATTTATCCTTGAAATTTACTTTGAAAATAGGCAATGTCCTTGAACTTTTATTGTTGAAAAATTTTCCTTTAATTTGTATAAAGAGTCTTAAAAAGCCTGTTTTAGCTGCTATCTTAATGTCCCATTCTTTTGAAAATTTGCATTAAAAAAAAACTCTAGCTTTGGATATATTAACGAAATTTGCTCTAACTTTAAAATTATTGCTTGAAATTATTCATATTTAAAGGGAAAAAACTTTTGAAGATTTTCAAAAACTTTAAAATGTTACACCTCCCCTTGATCAAATTCCTGCTAATTAGTTTCTATCCTTAATTTGTTTTATATTGATTGTAACACTTGTCATTAAAGATGAATGATTGTCTACTTATTATGATTAATGCCAAAGGAGGAGGGTTAAGGGTTACAAGCTAGAAAATTGTAAATACTTGAAACCAACCTTGATTTTAGAGCATGTCGTTGAACCTTATTATTATTTTTGCTATTTTTTCTAACTTCAACCGAGGTTGTCATTGCATTAAAATGAGAGAGATTGTTGGTACAGTTTTCACAATGGTCAACTCTAATTTTGATAAATGACAAATAGATTAAAGTTAGATTTGTGGCTATCTAGCCTTATTATCGAGTGTGCAAGATTGAAAAGTATAGAACTTGATACCAGACTGAAGTCTAGGATGGTGGAGTTTTGGCAAGAAGTCCAAGGTAGTGGAGTCTTGGTAAAAGTCCAGTTGGGTCTGAGAAGCTGACTCCTGGCCGAAGTCTAGGGTGTTGGAGTCCTGGCAAAAATCCAAGTTGGTGGAGCCTTGGCAAAAGTCCTGATGGGTCAAATAGCTGAGTAAATATGTACAAGGTAAGTATGGTAAATCACTAGAGGATCGAATTCCAGTGAGGACAAGTTCCAGTTGGGACTTTAGGCACGATCCAACTTAAAACCATTTTGGATCTCTAAGTTGAGACCTCTGGCTATTAGTTCGACCCTGACTTTTGGAGGCCCTTAGCAACAAGAGAAAAAGGGATCTTATAGGGGGGAAAATACTAACATACAATTTCAATAGAATTTGATAGAAAAAATTTGAAAATCAATATGAAACTGAAATTTTAAAGGGCTTAGTTGTAATTTTCGAAACTTGGAGGGTTTAATTGCAAGATGTAAAAAAAACAGTTATAAAAAAAACTAAATCCCTAAGCCCTAAAGCACTCGAACCCCCTCTCCCCTGCGCGAAACCGAAACCGCAGCCGTGTTGGGACCGGGTGCATGTTGACATGGATGCGGGTTTGTAATTTTAAAATTAATTACGTGCAGCGAAAGGTTTAGCATAAATAATTTCCCAAATTATTTAATCACATATCTAAGCATGTAACCTTATCTTGTGTAGACATGATCATATATTTAAAATTTTACAGAAACGTAAACTAATTTACGTATTATCTCGCGTAACTCGAAGGAAGGGACGAGATCCAACCGTAAGCGTCCCTCGGAAGCTCCGCCTCTATTCGCGTCCACGCCGAGTATCTTCGGGATGTCTTCGCAAAGCCACGAGTTTCGTGTTCTCGAGAACTACTAGATTCTTCGAGAACGCGACAAGAAAACCAAGAGAGAAGTAATCACATCGGAAAAACTCACCACCAAGGTTGGCCGGAATCACAATTCCGGCGAGAAGGAGGAAGATGACTTACGCCCAATCCCAAGGTGATGATGGCCGGAGAGGAAGATCGTCCCAACGGAAGAACTTCGTCGCCTCGGGGCTTCTCCTTGTGCTCACGGCAAGAAGAGGAGAGGAGAGGCTTGTGGCCGGCCAAGAGGAGGAAGGGAGGAGAGGGAGAGAGCCCAAGCAAGAATACTTCGATTATTTCGAATTAATTTCCAAGCCTTGTCTTGGGTCCTTTATATAGTGGCCTCTCAACCGCCAAGTCTCCTTTTTCTTATGGAATAAATTTTCATAAGAAATTTATCATATAAATTTTCTATGATTTATTCCACCATGCCAAGTCTTGATTTTAGAACATGGTTAAAATCATATTTTAATTCATGAATAAAATTAACCAAGTCTCTTTTTTCTTATGGAAAGAAATTTCTTTATATAAATTTCTTTATCATGGTAAATCAATCCATTATTGATTTTATAAAATAAAATAAACCAATCCATGGTTCATTTTAATTTCCATGAAAAATAAATTTCTTTATATAAATTTCTTTATCATGGTAAATCAATCCATTATTGATTTTATAAAATAAAATAAATCAATCCATGGTTCATTTTAATTTCCATGAAAAATAAACCAAACCTTAGTTTATTATAAAAAATTTATATCATCCATAATTTTATAAAACAAACCACACTTGGTTTATTTTATAAATTGAACCAAACAATTTGGTTCTCTCCCTTTGTTGTGGCCGGCCAAGCAAAGAGGGTGGAGACCCTCTTTGGTCGGCCAATCCAAGTCATGTCCCAATGAATTAAACTCATTTAATTCATCTATTAAGTCTTCAAAAGACTTAGCCATTTTACGCTTCCGATGCGTCTCTGAAAAATTCAGATTCGACTTATCGTTTGGCTTAACCAAACTTCATCTTTCTTGATTAGAAAATCCCATTTTCAACTCATTTTAAATCCCTCGGATTACTCGTAGTGCGTGTGACTAAATAGGCTTTCGATTTATGTTGGCCGTCTATAATTAACCAATTATAGAACGATCATGAGTGGCACCTAGTAGTACATCATGATCCCCAATTAATCGAAAGATCAACGGTTGACCTCAGAAACAATTCTGAAACCCTTCAGTAGCTTTAATGAATCGTGCCTCATTCCCTTCACCATCTTATACCCACTTGGTTCAGGACATGGTCTATGTGTGTCAGTCCCCACTAGGCTGACTACGTCTGTAAAATACGGTGATTCGAAAATCCAGACAAGAAAATTTTTCAGGATTTTCCGGATTGAGTATAGGGTTTCCGACCCCTTAGGCGAAGTTTCAGGGAGTTAGATAGAATTAAAACTAATAATTACAAGGGTTAAGGAGTACCAAACATAAAACTAGGGGTGAGATTGCGAATAGACTAAAATTTCTTAGACCAAAGTGCAAAAGTCCCATTACTTAAGCCAACTTTCGGCCGTCTCCTCCCTGCCCGATCGAAGCCGCCTCCACTCGCGTGCTCGTCCCGCGTGCCCTAGCCGAACCCGACGCCACCCCCTTCATCGGCTCCCTCTGCTCTTCCCTTCTTTCTCTTCCGCTGCTGCCGAGCAACAGCCGATCGTTGCTCCTTCCCCGATTCAAAGCTCGCGTGCCCTAGCTGCAACCGAACGCCGAGGCTTAGCTTCTTCCCTCGACCTCGCCTACGGTCTCTACGATTCCGACCACCGAAACCCTAGATCAGAGGGCTTTCCGTTCGCCATCGCCATCACAACATTCCGACCTCGACTCTCGCCTATTCCTACCTAGGTTTGGCAAACCAGAGGGCGACCACGAGTCGACAAATCAGGGAAGACTCTCCGGCACTTAGGTGAGGAGTTCTAACCCATTTCCTGAAGAAAATGCTCTGGGATCAGTATTGATTTCATTATGGTTTTGGTTAGGGTTCTGTGGTTTCTCTCGGCTTCAACTCCCTAGCTAATTGTGAGCTCCTAACGTGGAGATCTTCTTGAGGTGAGCTCCAATTCACTGTTTCGGACTTGAGATGTGATTGGGTTGTTTGGAATTTCTGTCTCCTTCTAGTTGAGCTCCACGCTTGCGCAGGTTCATCAGGTTCTGGGCTTGAGGAGCTATCTTGAATTGTTAGTGTGGGTATTGGAAGATCGAGAGCTCCCTGGCATAAGGTAATCCTTTGGTGTAGAGTTTTGCTATTGGTGTTCTGTATAATTGGCAGTGTTTGGGTCCCAGTGGTTGCAAAATCTGTAATCGAATTGCATTGATTATATTAGATCAGTTTAGTTGTTGCTATGTAGTATAATTGGAGCAGTAGGTAAGTTATGAGAAATTCGAATCTGATGGTTGGATGTGGATCTGTGTCTTTGGGATAGGTTAGGTTTAGATTAACCCTAAGTTGAGCCTAATTATGATAACTGGGTTAACCCTAATTTGGTTTAGGGAGTAATTAGCTACTTATCGTTATGTAGATAGCTAATTAATTATGCCCTTGATACAGGGACTTGACTTGGATATTGACGGGTGGTTCTACCGCGTTTGATACGGATTACCACTCTTGGAGGCGGGTACCCTTTGACTTATCTCTTATGATATTGTCATTTTGTTATGCATAGACTGTTATAGATAGCAGTAAGATTATACGTTATCTCTGTTTATTATTCCTGTTCCGGATACATGTTTATCCCTGAGTTATTATGCCTGTCCTGGATACTTGTTAGCTATCCCTGAGTTATCATGTCTGTTCTGGATACTTATTAGTTATCCCTGAGTTATTATACCTGTCCTGGATACTTGTTAGTTATCCTTGAGTTATCATGTCTGTTCTGGATACTTATTTATTATCCCTGAGTTATTATACCTGTCCTGGATACTTGTTAGTTATCCTTGAGTTATCATGTCTGTTCTGGATACTTATTAGTTATCCCTGAGTTATTATACCTGTCCTGAATACTTGTTAGTTATCCTTGAGTTATCATGTCTGTTCTGGATACTTATTAGTTATCCCTGAGTTATTATACCTGTCTTGGATACTTGTTAGTTATCCTTGAGTTATCATGTCTGTTCTGGATACTTATTAGTTATCCCTGAGTTATTATACCTGTACTGGATACTTATTAGTTATCCCTGAGTTATTATACCTGTCCTGGATACTTGTTAGTTATCCTTGAGTTATCATGTCTGTTCTGGATACTTATTAGTTATCCCTGAGTTATTATACCTGTCCTGGATACTTGTTAGTTATCCTTGAGTTATCATGTCTGTTCTGGATACTTGTTAGTTATCCCTAAGTTATTATGCCTGTTCTGGATACTTATTAGTTATCCCTGAGTTATTATACCTGTCCTGGATACTTGTTAGCTATCCCTGGGTTATTATGTCTGTCTTGGATACTTATTAGTTATCCCTGAGTTATTATACCTGTCCTGGATACTTGTTAGTTATCCCTGAGTTATCATGTCTGTTCTGGATACTTGTTATTTATCCCTGGTTATTATGCATGTTCTGGATACTTGTTGGTTATCCCTGTTTATTATGCCTGTCCTGGATACCTGTGGTTTATCCCTGAGTTATTATGCTGTTAGTTCCCTACAGTATCAGGTAGTGTCATATCTATATGTATGCTTAGAGATCGTGATGTATCTCCTGCCTTTGACCTTGAGGGATCTGTAGTTTTCGGCCAGTATACCTTGTAGGTTACCTGTATTTCCTGTTATAGGATTTCAGACTGAGACCTAGTATACTGAGGACTTGGGAGGGAGGTATGTGTATCTATCATACACCATCCTTGCATTGTTGCATGCCGGCGATCAGCGACTCCCTTGTGGTTGAGCCTAATCGTCTTCCGGCACATGATATGCACACACGGCCACTCATGGGTTAGTGGATACCGCTGGGTGTGTGCATTTGCTCTGTATTGCTCCGCTCGTCCGCTCAGGGGTAGTGGTTTCGGAGCGTGGTAGCAAGCAGGGATCCCTTCTCTACCCATAGACCAGAGAAGATGAGAGAGATATCTCCCCCATATATACATGGGGCGGAGTGTTTACTCCACCAGCATCCTGTCCACTCGGTCACTCAGGAGCAGTGATGGCAGAGTGCTGACAGTGTCACAGCTCTACCCACTCAGCCGACACAGTATCGCCTGTCTCGGTGGCTTGACTGGAGTTAGGGGTGACCATGGCATTGCACCATGTGCATATTTTGCATCGTGCATTGTTTGCTGCACTTGATTTCTGCACTTGTTTGACATGCATATTCTGGAGACTTGTTATCTGAGATTATATGTCTATTGGTATTCCATTGGTATTTATTACATTCTTTTCAGGTTAGCTGGATTCTGGTATATATCTACCTCAGTATTTTCAGTACTAGTCTTTCCTATTGTTCATATGAGACGGTATCAGCGTAGACTCCTATTGTTATTATAACATACTATGCATATCTGCTGGGTATTCGCTGAGTTATGGACTCACCCCGTTGCCATATATTTTTATTTCAGGTTGAGATACTTGGAGTCGCCAGAAGAGCCCAGCAGCCAGTCCCTACCCATCGCAACATGTTTTGTGTTGTACTTTGCAGTATCTATGTTTTCATATTCAGTTATTGGATTTGTATGTCTTGGGAGTGTTGTTGTGTGCCCTAAGGGGTTGTTGTATTTGTTGTTTCGTCATAAGTCGGACCGGTCCGCAGTCAGGTATGATTTATTTTGTGTTATGGTCAGTTTATGTTTTAGTTTTGAGGCCTGAGGCCAAATATATATAATTAAACTGCGTGGTGATGTCTAGTATGTTCTGTGTATGTGTAAATTGTCCGCCGGACAGGGGAGGTGCTGTCCGATTTTATATTGGAACAGCGGCTCCTGGGTCTCGGGGCGTGACAACGTCACACCTAGCCCAAGTAATGTTTTCTCGTCCTACGGATTCTAATTACTCTCATGTATCTAAGAGATTCATACTCTGAACATGTCATGCTCTGGCCAGAGGCTTCGAGTAACAATTCGACGATAGACCTTGGGTATACATCTCCTCGCAAGGAGTGGTGAATCCTTTGTAGGCTGTTCAAACATCTTCGGGCACTTCGGCTTATACCCAATCATCCTGGGTTCACACCTCCTTGTAGATGCTTGCTTAAGATGTCAAAGTATAAGTCTCCATGACTAAGATGACTTGAACACCGCAAGTCAAAGGAACATCGCACTTAAGCTGCAGTAAGATCTTCACTGACATACCTATATGTAGACTACCATATGAAGTCTTACAGCCAGTCACTCCAATGAACTAGTTCCCTTAACTAGCATTCATGTTTATCTCCAGACATCTCAATGTCACCAGCCAGTGAGAATCAGCTGATTAGAGAATAACCCATGCTAGTCTCAACAAAATTGATAGTGTCCGTATTTATCAATTCATCGACTAGGGACAATTTCAATACTTCACAATTGCACATGTAGAGATAATCACTAGTTGTGAATTCATCACAAATTCTCTTATGCTGTGAATTGTATTGCGGACATTCAGTAAATGAGTTTAAGATCTCAATCAAATACACAAACATGTATACTCAAATAGTAAATATTCATTTATTAAAATAAATGATTAGAATCATAAGGCGATTGCCTTAGGACACTTTTCTCATATCACTAACAAACTCCCACTTGGCCTAATGTCAATCGCTACGGTATCCAATACCACAGGCTCTAACATGACCCTCAAACTTGTTTTGAGGCAAGGCCTTAGTTAAAGGATCCGCTAAATTCCTTTCAGTGGGAATTTTCTCAATTTGTATATCATTCCTACTTATAATCTCTCTGATCAGATGATAGCGGCGAAGCACATGTTTGGATCGCTGATGAGACCTTGGTTCCTTTGCTTGTGCAATAGCTCCATTGTTGTCGCAGTAAACCAGTACTGCTTCATCAATGCTTGGAACCACACCAAGTTCTGAGACAAACTTCTTGATCCAGACTGCTTCCTTTGCTGCTTCCGAAGTTGGAATATATTCCGCTCCCGTGGTAGAATCCGCTACGGTATCTTGTTTGGAACTCTTCCAACTTATTGCGCCTCCATTCAAAATAAATACGTATCCGGACTGAGATTTGGAGTCATCCTTATCTGTCTGGAAACTGGCATCTGTATACCCACGTATTACCATATCACCTTCTCCATATATTAGAAACACATCCTTAGTTCTTCTCAAGTACTTGAGGATTGTCTTGACGGCCGCCCAATGATCCATTCCTGGATCAGACTGGTATCTGCTTATGACGCTCAGAGCATACGATACATCGGGCCTAGTACATAACATAGCATACATGATAGATCCTATCGCGGATGCACAAGGAATCTTATTCATACAAATCCTCTCGTCTTCTGTGCGCGGACATATAGACTTCGAAAGGTTGATCCCATGCCTGATGGGAAGGTAACCGTTCTTGGATTCTGACATGCTAAACCTTTCTAGCACTCGGTCTATATATGTAGACTGCGAAAGATCAAGCAACCGTTTTGATCTATCTCTATAGATTCTAATCCCAAGGATATAGGTTGCTTCTCCCAGGTCTTTCATGAAGAAAGTTTTGGACAACCAAATTTTAACCGACTGTAAGACTGATATATCGTTTCCTATAAGTAATATGCCATCGACATATAACACTAGGAATACGACTGCACTCCCACTAACCTTCTTATACACACAAGGTTCGTTAGGATTTTGTGAGAAATCAAACTCTTTGATTGTCTCATCAAAACGGATGTTCCAGCTCCTGGATGCTTGCTTTAGTCCATATATGGATCGTCGAAGCTTGCATACTTTGGTTTTATCAACCGATGTGAAACCTTCAGGTTGTATCATGTATACATCCTCAAGCAGGTTTCCATTAAGGAAAGCTATTTTCACATTCATTTGTCATATCTCATAATCATAATGAGCTGCTATGGCTAGAAGCATCTGAATGGATTTAAGCATAGCTACTGGCGAATAGGTTTCGTCATAATCAATTCCTTATTTCTGACGATATCCTTTTGCCACTAATCTAGCCTTATAGGTAACAACATTACCTTCCATGTCGGTTTTCTTCTTGAAAACCCACTTGCACCCTATGGGCTTAATCCCTTCAGGTGGGTTAACCAAGTCCTATACTTGATTTTCGTACATGGAATCCATTTCCGACTTCATGGCTTCAAGTCATTTATCCCTTTCTGAATTTTTCAGAACATCTTCATAACTGATAGATTCGTCATCGTTAATGAGTAACACGTCGTTCGATTCACTTATGAGAAATCCGTATCTCTCTGGAATATTACGTGTCCTATCAGACTTACAAAAAAGTGGTGTTGTTTTAGGTTCAACTGATATCTCATCATTATGAGTTATTGGTTGTGGGTCTAGACTAGGTGTCTCTGTAATGTCTATTGGAGTCTCTTGAACTTCTTCAAGTTCAATGCTACTCCCACTGTTTTCTTGTAAAAGAAATTCTTTTCCAGAAATACAGCATGCCTTGAAACAAACACCTTTTGTTCTAAGGGATGATAGAATTGGTAACCCTTCGTTTCCTTAGGGTATCCAATAAATAGACATTTATCAGACTTAGCATCCAATTTGTCTGATATAGTCCGCTTTACATAAGCAGGACAACCCCATATCTTAAGGTGAGTTAAATGAGGTTTCTTGCTATTCCACGTCTCATATGGAGTAGTAGAGACTACCTTGGTCGGGACTCTGTTTAGCAAGTAAACAGTTGTCTTAAGCGCATAGCCCCAAAAGGATTTTGGAAGAGTTGCATGATTCATCATAGATCTAACCATGTCCATCAAGGTTCGGTTACGCCTCTCAGATACTCCATTATGTTGTGGTGTATACGGCGGAGTCCATTGAGACAATATCTCATTGTCCCTAAGATAATCTTGAAACTCTTGACTCAAGTATTCACCACCCCGATCGGATCGAAGTATCTTAATACTTTTGCCAAGCTGTTTCTCTACTTCACTTCTGAATTCTTTGAATTTCTCAAAAGCTTTAGATTTGTGTTTCATTAAGAACACATACCCGAATCGTGAGTGATCATCGATAAAGGTAATGAAGTAGCTATAGCCTCCTTGTGCAAGAGTTGTCATTGGTCCACATACATCAGTATGTATTAGTCCAAGCAATTCTCCCACTGGTTTACCTTTTTCAGAAAACGGTAATTTGGTCATCTTGCCTTTTAAGCATGATTCACATGTATCAAATGAACCGGGTTCAAATGATTCCAGAATTCCACATCGGTGTAATTTGGTCATGCGTTTCTTACTTACATGGTCAAGACGACAATGCCACGTATAGGAGTCTATTTGATTATCTATTCGAGCACATTTGTTGCTAACTTCGATATTGAAAACATCACCGGATAAATCTAACGTGTAGATACCATTGTATAAAGTTCCCGTCCCATAAAAAACACCATTTAAAGTTATGTAACAACAATTGTTACTTAAAGTTAAATGATAACCCTTTTCATTCAAGCATGAAATAGATACAATGTTCTTTATTAACGAAGGAACAAAATAATAATTATCCAATTCTAAGACAAGTCCAGTAGGGAGCTTTAGCAAATATGTTCCGATGGCAATGGCAGCAATCTTTGCTCCATTTCCAACTCGTAAATTCGCTTCTCCCTTGACGAGTCTTCTTCTATTCCTTAGCCCCTGTATGTCATTACATATATGTGAGCTACACCCAGTATCAAGTACCCAGGTGTACGAGGAAATAGAGTGACATTCAAAAACGAAGATGTCTGAAGAGGATGGGGCATCGGATGCCTTCTTCTTCAAGGACTCAAGATAAACCTGGCTATTTCTTCGCCAGTGGCCCTCCTTGCCACAGTGATGGCAAGTGCCTTTTGGTGTCTTTTCAGTCTTTTTGGCCTTCTTCTTCCTTCCCTTATTTTGTTCTTTGGGCTTCCTCTTAGAACCTTTCTTTGAGGAACCAACTAACAGTATCGTCTTCTGATCCTGCTTTACAGAAGGCTTTACAGTCTTCAGCAAGTTGAGCAACTCAGGAAACTGGTCTGGAGTTGCATCTTCAGGAGGACGGTTGGGAAGTTGTTCTTCAAGGACATAAGCAAGCTTTTCTGCCTTGAGGACTATCCTCAGGTTTCTAAGCCAGTGCATGAAGTTTGGCCCAGTCAGCTTATTGGTGTCCAAAATAGAACATAAATTCAGAGAAGACATGATCAGGTGATTATCCTAGAAATACAAATTGAGTTTATGTGATAAGAATGATAAAGAATGCATCAATATACATTCATTAAATCCTATTTATTTTTCGAATTGAATAACCCTTTTTATCAATTCGGGAGATCGTAGGGACATCTCCAAATAGGTTGATATCCAACCATAGATAAGAACAACCATGGTTGGGGCTATCAAGTTATTCTTAGCTATGAAGGTAGGTAATTATACCGATTACATATTACATATATGTAATTATCACATTATGCTATCAACTAATTGAATGTTTGCATAAATCATTGGGTTGCTAACTCATTAACAAGTATGCAACAATATACATAGCACCCAACTGCACCTCTCTTTACATCGACCTTGGCTGTGGCACAACAAATCGATGCTCCAAGCTTAAGGCTGACCCATTAATCAAGAAATAGTTTTAATATGGTTGGAGCTCATTCAACTGTTTAGTCAGGCTTGGATGTGTCCAACAACCAAAACTAAGGACTGACCTCTGATTCCAACTATATTAATCATAAACTAATTCCATGGTTTGAACATGTCGAGGTTCAAGCCGGGCATGGATGTGTCCATCAACCCAAACGAGAAACAAAACTCTGGTTCTAACCATATTAATGGAAGGTGTTGGCCTTAATATTTTGTAAAGGGTTTTGGGTCTCATCCTTTTCCTTTTAAGCACATTCATGACATATAATTATGTCATACTAACGATTTCCTTAATAAAGTATGTATGTGACTTAATTTATCAAGTCTCATTAATTGAATTAGGAACCGGATTTCCTAATTCTAATTTCATACTTTATTCAAGGAATTGTTTTGGGAAACAATTTCCTAAATTGTCATAATCAATTTCGGAAATAATATGTTTAAGACTTTGATTTCTCTAAATCAAATCTTATTAAATTAAGAGACAGATTCCCTTAATTCAACCACATATTATTTTCATGAAAATCATTTAAGAAAACTCTATAGGAAACCATTTTCCTAATTAATTTTGGAGACAACAATATGTAAGAGCATCATCTTATAAATCAAATAAGGAAATTATCGTTTGAGAATCACCTCAAAATTTCCAAGATTTGATCACATATTTTATTTATGGATAATTAATTACAACAAATTATTTTCTTTGGGTGGCTCCCCGAGGCACTCCCCAAAGAAAAGAAATTTGTTGTAAATCTAATTTGGCCTGCTCCCCGAGGCATAACCAAATTAAACTTGACAATTAAAGAACTTGTTAATAATATAATTTGGATGGCTCCCCGAGGCCTACCCAAATCAATTTTAACAATTCATATTCAAAATAGGAAATTAAATTATAACAACTAACTTTAATTTGGGTGGCTCCCCGAGGCACTCCCCAAAGTAAAGAATTTTGTTAATAATTTAAAAACAATTTGAATTTAATTGTCAATTAATGTTTCCATAAAATGTCTAGACTTTCATGAAAAGAAAGTGCCCAAAATTACGAGCTTTCCATAAATGGAAAGTTTCCAAAAATAAAAGGTTTTCAGAATAATTGTAAGTTTCTGGTACAAAGAAAACTTACGTATTTCCAAAATTGAAAATTTCCAAAATAGGAAATTTCCAAAATTGGAAAGTTTCCAAAAATGGAAAGCTTTCACAATTATCATAAAATTTCAGAAACAGGGATATTTCAAAAGTTTGCGAAATTTCATGAGGATTTCCAAACTTTGAAATTCCTAAATCGAAATTTACCATAATTGGAAAGTTTCCATAATTGGAAAATTTTCCNTCTTATCCTCAGAAATATCTTCAATATTTTTAGGATTAATCTCAAAATTTTTAGAATTAATTTCAGAATTATTAGTAACATTTTTAGATTTAATTTCAGTATTATCAATAAGATTATCAGAATTAATTTTAGAATTATCATTAAGGATTAAACAGTTAATTTCTGATATTTCAATATTATCTACATTTTGTAATTGGTCATGCAAGATATCGATTTGACTATTCACAAAGTTTAATTTTTCAGAAAAATTTTCTAAATGATCTACATAAGATAGTGCAGGAATTTGAAAATCTTTTCCAACGTGAATTTTTTGTACCTTTGTCGGACACTAATTCTTGTAGTGTCCGTACTTTTCGCATTTGAAACATTTGATGTAACTCTTGTCCCGCCGGACTCTAGGTGCGGGTACTTCCTTTGTCGCCAGTGGTGTAGACCGAGTCTTACGAGTAGGAGATTGATTTTTATAGTGTCCTCTCTCCTTGCACTTAAAGCATGTGATATGAAATTTAAAAATTGACATTTTAAAAAAAAATGTACCTGATTCACCCCTAGGCTCCCCCTCAACTCCTGGCATCTTTTCTCCGTCGACTGTTAGTCCGGTGAAGAGCGACCAGGCTCTGATACCACTTGTGGGGACCGGTGCCATCGATAGAGGGGGGAGGGGGTGAATATCGACCGTAAAAACTTCACAGAAACTTCGTAAACTTTCGATTGTTTGTTCTGGTCACAGAGTTAGTAGCAGCAGAAAATAGAAAGACCGAACAAAAATAGAACTCAGAGTGCACATGGATTTTACTTGGTTCCCAACCCCCCAGGGTCATTACAACCAAGGAAATAATATTATTTCCCAACTTACTGGGCATATCGATTTAACAGAATAAATCTCGTCCATTAGTAAATCAAAGAAATAAATACTAAGTGAAGGATCGTTTATGGTGAGCTAGAGGGGGGTGAATAGCACTTTTTCGTCGTTTTGATCTCTACAAAGTCATTAGCGTAGCGGAAACAATAATATGCAAAGTAAATAAGAAATAAACAATACTAACAACCTGATTTACTTGGTATCCACCCCGGTCGGGTGACTAATCCATGAATCCTTCGGTGGATCAACCCCCGGATAACCTCCGGCTAGATCTGTCTCTCCTTGTAGGTGGAGAAACCTCGCCACAACACTTCGGACGCTCTCTGATCACAGTAGACTACTAACCCACTTTATCCAAGCGAGTTTCGTCAAGCGAGTTAGTAGGAAACGAGCCCCTTAAATAGGGCTCGAATCTGAAACAACCGCTACCTGTCGACTGCCCCTAGGGCAGTCGACTGGTCCCACTCAAATTCGACCATTACAGTACAACGTTCAAATCTGCCAGGCTATTCCAGTCAACACCAGTCGACTGCCCCGACTGGTACACACCTAAGCTTAGGGTTTTACTCCCGACTACAAGTCAGTTGACTCTTCACCAGCAGTCTTGACTGTTGCCTTCACGCCCTCTTCATCTTTGGCCCTCGTCCCTCGGATGCGCACGCAAGCCTCCAGCTTGCCTCCATGCCATCCTTCACGTATGCCTCGAAGTCCGCGTCCCTCGGCTCATCATCTCTGTTATCCAACAGTCCCTCGGATGCGCACGCAAACCTCCAGCTTGCCTCCATGCCATCCTTCACCTGAAGTCATCAACCAAATCCATGTGTACCTGTACACCTGCACACTCATGTACACATATGAGAACAACACAAATCCTAACTTAACCATATTGCCCATACATCAAAATATCATGATCCTCCAGATCATCTCAGGGCCGATTGCCCCAACAATCTCCCCATTTTTGATGTCTGGCAATATGTTAAGTTAGGTAAACATATAGCAATAACAATAGCAAAAACACACAACCAAACCTATGTTAAGTTCTCCTACCAACAACCTATGCTTTTCTCCCAAATTTCAATCCTTGTTGCTTACCCAAGTTAAGTTCTCCTAAACTTAACTCTAAAGTCACACAACCAAACCTAAGTTAAGTTCCAACCCAAACCTAACTTAGCACCCATGTTCTCCCCCTTTGACACCATCAAAAGATTGCCCCCAGCAACCCTACCCTTGGTGCCAAATAGAACTTAACCAGATTTCTGAAAAACCTCTCAGAAATCACGAAACCCATTCTGCCCATACTACCAGTCGACTGCCCCCAGGGCAGTCGACTGATACGGCAGGTTTCAGAATTTCAGCCGAAATTTAGAAACGAATAAAAAATTCCAAAAAATCTGGAAAAATGTGAAACTTTGCAAACACGATTGTTAAGGTATTCCCTACCCTAGAAAAATTTGGTTCATGAAAAACATCAACCGTGCTTGACTCTTGGTACAAACTCAATGATTCTCAAATAGTAGCACTTTTGTATCAATATTAACTTCTAATCATGGTATCCTATGTTTGCCACCTTTTATCACTTCTTCTTGACATTTAAAATGATTCCCAAACTCCCTCTTTCAGATAGATATTTTCATTTTGACAATAACTCCCCCCTTTTTACGTTTGGGTTCAATTGATCATCCCTTCTATATATGAAATCATTATTTGATTTTCAACCAAATCATATTGGATAATATAATACTATACAAATTTCACATCATATCATGAACACATATAGAATGATCATAAAAGAAACCAAAATGTTTAGCAATAAATTAGCAGTTAAAATCACAAACATTATCAAAATAAGACAAGATCTTAATAAGGTAGCATAAAGAAAGTGCATAATATATGGAGTCATAAAATTTGTCAACAAATAAACACCACAGGAGTACCTAGGGCTAAAAGGCCGAAAGTCATCCAGATAAATACAAATATCATAATATAAAGCATTTGAGAGGTATAATAAAACAACAAAACATAACACTCTCAACACTAGACCACGGGACGTTGGGGGCACCCTGGTTGACTTGGTTCGCTGGCTTCGTGACTGATTTTGCTTCGATCATGTTTTTACTTTGACCCAGGGCGCCCGGGACATCCAGGGCACCCGGGACCTTTAGGGTGCCTGGCCCAGTATGCCTTCGAAGCGATTCTTGCTCAACTGCTTATTTGGCATTGACCTTGGGTGCCCAGGACCTCCCTGGCGCCTAGCCCAGGTTCCTGCCCCTCTCCATTGGGGCGTTCTGAGCTGCAGAAACATACTCCTTCGGTCCATGCATTCAAGGTTAGTACCAACACAAACAAGGCAAGAATATTCGTTAGATTTTACAGCTGTAACTGTCATGGTTCTGACTTCGGGTCTCCCAAAATGGAACCCTAGGTCGAACCGACGCCTACTGTTCCCTCTACGGGGAACACGCCCTCACCTACTCCTCTCAGGATAGTTTATCTTTTGCCAACCGACTCCTTCGGTTTGACTTTTGCCCAACAGTCCTTCACCAGGTGCCTAGCAGCCCTTCGCCAGGTCTTTGGTACCAAGCAGTCGTTGGCCAGGTGCCTAGCAGCCCTTCGCCAGGTCTTAGATTCCCAGCAGCCCTTCGCCTGGTGCCTAGCTGCCCTTCACCAGGTCTTAAATGTTAGTGATATGAGAAAAATGTCCTAAGGCAATCGCCTTATGATTGTAATCATTTATTTTAATAAATGAATATTCACTATTTGAGTATACATATTTATGTATTTGATTGAGATCTTAAACTCATTTACTGAATGTCCGTAATACAATTCAAAGCATGAGAGAATTTGTGATGAATTCACAACTAGTGATTATCTCTACATGTGCAATTGTGAAGTATTGAAATTGTCCCTAGTCGATGAATTGATAAATACGGACACTATCAATTCTGTTGAGACTAGCATGAGTTATTCTCTAATCAGCTGGTTCTCACTGGCTGGTGACATTGGGATGTCCGGAGATAATCATGAATGCTAGTTACGGGAACTAGTTCATTGGAGTGACTGGCTGTAAAACTTCATATGGTAATCTACATATAGATATGTCAATGAAGTTCTTACTGCAGCTTAAGTGCGATGTTCCTTTGACTTGCGGTGTTCAAGTTATCTTGGTCATGGAGACTTATACTTTCTTAAGCAAGCATCTCCAAGGAGGTGTGGACCCAGGATGATTGGGTATAAGCCGAAGTGCCCGAAGATGTTTGAACAACCTACAAAGGATTCACCACTCCTTGCGAGGAGATGTATACCCAAGGCCTATCGTCGGATTGTTACTCGAAGCCTCTGGCCAGAGCATGATATATTCAGAGTATGAATCTCTTAAATACATGAGAGTAATTAGAATCCGTAGGATGAGAAAACATTACTTGGGCTATGTGTGACGTAGTCAGCCTAGTGGGGACTGACACACATAAACCATGTCCTGAACCAAGTGGTTATAAGATGGTGAAGGGAATGGGGCACGATTCATTATAGCTGCTGAAGGGTTTCAGAATTATTTCTATGGTCAACCGTTGATCTTTCGATTAATTGGGGATCATGATGTACTACTAGGTGCCACTCATGATCATTCTATAATTGGTTAATTATAGACGGCCAACATAAATCGAAAGCCTATTTAGTCACACGCACGACGAGTAATTCGAGGGATTTAATACGAGTTGAAAATTGGATTTTCCAATCAAGAGAGATTAGGTTTGGTTAAGCCAAACGATAAGTCGAATCTGAATTTTTCAGAGACGCATCGGAAGCGTAAGATGGCTAAGTCTTTTGAAGACTTAATAGATGAATTAAATGAGTTTAATTCATTGGGGCGTGGCTTGGATGGGCCGGCCAAAGAGGGTCTCCACCCTTTTTGCTTGGCCGGCCACAACAAAGGGAGTGAACCAAATTGTTTGGTTCAATTTATAAACTAAACCAACTGTGGCTTGTTTGATAAAATTATGGATGATATAAATTTTTTATATAATAAACCAAGGTTTGGTTTATTTTTCATAGAAATTAAAATGAACCATGGATTGGTTTATTTTATAAAATCAATCATGGATTGATTTACCATGATAAAGAAATTTATATAAAGAAATTTATTTTTCATGGAAATTAAAATGAACCATGGATTGGTTTATTTTATATTGTAAAATCAATCATGGATTGATTTACCATAATAAAGAAATTTATATAAAGAAATTTATTTTTTATGGAAATTAAAATGAACCATGGATTGGTTTATTTTATTTTATAAAATCAATCATGGATTGATTTTCCATGATAAGAAAATTTATATGATAAATTTCTTATGAAAATTTATTCCATAAGAAAAAGAGACTTGGTTGATTTTTATCATGAATTAAAATATGATAAAACTTGGCATGATGGAATAAGTCATAGAAAATTTATATGATAAATTTCTTATGAAAATTTATTCCATAAGAAAAAAGAGACTTGGCGGTTGAGAGACCACTATATAAAGGACCCAAGGCAAGGCTTGGAAATCAATCGAAGTATTCTTGCCTGGGCTCTCTCCCTCTCTTCCCTTATTCCTCTTGGCCATCTCTCTCCCTCTTCTCCCTTCTTCTTGCCGTGAGCACAAGGAGAAGCACCGAGGCGATGAAGTTCTTCCGTTGGGACGATCTTCCTCTCCGGCCATCATCACCTTGGGATTGGGCGCAAGTCATCTTCCTCCTTCTCGCCGGAATTGTGATTCCGGCCAACCTTGGTGGTGAGTTTTTCCGATGTGATTACTTCTCTCTTTGTTTTTCTTGTCGCGTTCTCAGAGAATCTAGTAGTTCTTGAGAACACGAAACTCGTGACTTTGCGAAGTCATCCCGAAGATACACGGCGTGGACGCGAATAGAGGCGGAGCTTCCAAGGGATGCTTACGGTTGGATCTCGTCCCTTCCTTCGAGTTACGCGAGGTAATACGTAAATTAGTTTACGTTTCTGCAAAATTTTAAATATATGATCATGTCTACACAAGATAAGGTTGCATGCTTAGATGTGTGGTTAAATAATTTGAGAAATTATTTATGCTAAACCTTCCGCTGCACGTAATTAATTTTAAAATTACGAACCCGCATCCATGTCAACATGCACCCGGTCCCAACATTAGACTCCTAGCAGCCCTTCGCCAGGTGCCTAGCAGCCCTTCGCCAGGTCTTAGGGTTTCGATGCCTAGCAGCCCTTCGCTAGGTGCCCAGCAGTCCTTCGCCAGGACTTCTTTCTGCACACTCAGTGAATATATTAGAACAAAATAACATCTTAACTCTTGAACCCTTTGCCATTATTAAAACCCAGGTTCGACTTAGGTGCTGCCTACACTAACAATCTCTCCCTTTTTGATTTATGGCAACCCGGTTCAAAAAGTTAAGTTTAAACAAAAAGCAGGTAAAGTACCAAATTAATTTCCTCCCCCTGGAAGGAATCTCCCCCTAGATTTTTTCAAAAGTTCCTGGGGTTTGAAAAAATTTCTAAGTCTAAAAGGAATTGGTTTTTCAATACTTAGAACATTTTCAAAAAAAAAAGTTTTACGTTATAAAACATTTTCCAAAAAATAGATTTGGGTTGGGCACTTGGAAAATTTACACTTAGAGAATTTTCCTGAAGTTTTAATACTTTGAAAAAAATTTCTACCATATTTTTGAGTTGAAAATTTTTCAACCTCTTTAGCACTTTAGAAAGTTTTCAAGAAAATTTTGAAATACTTAGAACCTTTTCTATTAGAGAAATTTAAACTAAGTACTTAGAGTAATTTCGAAAATAGTTTATGTCAAGTGCTTAGAAATAATTTTTTGAAAATAATTTAAGTCAAGTAAAAGGCAATTGGCTTAAGGAATTTTACTTTTTAAAAAATGAGATAAAGTTTTGAAATTTGAAAAAAAAAATTGAAAAAAAATTTTAAACCTTCTCTTCTCTCCTTTCCAATCTCTCCCCCTTTGCCATATATCAAAAAAAAATAATATAGCAAAAGAAACATGCTTAGCAATAGAAGTAAGGTGTTGTACTGAACCAATTCAAGGTATAAATTGGACCAAATCAATTTGAATTGTCTCTTTCGGGTCCTGTCTAACCCAATTAGCTACTTACTAACTGTTATAAACAGTAGCTTTCGCTAGGGTTAGTCAAGTTAAGTGTTCTGATCAAGTTAGATTTTCTAAGCTTGACACTTAATTTGATTACTATTGATTGGTATTTAGTGCCCCAATTACTGCAGATGCACAGACTTAAGCATCTTGAATCAAGGCAAAGACCTAAGCATCTCAACCCATTCTAGGTGATCAATCAAAAGTACCCTAAGGTGTTTGTGAAATGCTGGCTTCTAGATCTATAGGTGCATGCAGTTCTAGGGTTAGGGCCTAAGCTAAGTCCATTTTGTGAAAAAGCTCTAGTTTTGAAGGGAGTAATTTATTATAAAAAAAACTAAGTCAAAAAATTATTTTAAAAATGCACAAAGAAAATGATTTTTCAAATTAAGTAGGAACTGATAAGTAATAAAACAGTTTTTAAAAAAATAATTAGAGCATTCCTATTCTACCAAGCATAACCCTAACTTCCTTCTTAGTGAGCTGAACTCAGACTCAGATAGGGGTTTGGTGAATATGTCAGCTAGGTTGGATTTTGAGTCTACATGCTTAAGGACTATCTCACCCCTGGCTACATGATCTCTTACGAAGTGGTGTTTGACTTCTATGTGTTTAGTTCTAGAGTGTTGGATTGGATTCTTAGTTAGATTAATTGAGCTTATATTATCAATGTAGACTTGAGTTTGGGTGTAGTTAAGCTGGAAGTCCTTAAGAGTGTGCATCATCCATAATAGTTGTGCTACACACTCTCCTAAAGCAACATACTCAGCTTCAGTTGTGGATAGAGCTACACAGTGTTGCTTTCTGCTACACCAACTTACTAGACTATTTCCTAAAAGTTAGCAGCTTCCACTTGTACTCTTTCTATCTAGTTTACAACCAGCATAGTCAGAATCCGAGTATCCTGACAAGTCAAATGTTGAGGTCCTAGGATACCAAATCCCTACATTTAGGGTGCCCTTAACGTTTCTTAGTATTCTTTTTAGGGTTGCTAAGTGCGTTTCCTTAGCACAGGGTTGGTATCTAGCACACATTCCTATAGCAAAAAAAATATCGGGTATGCTGGCTATAAGGTAAAGTAGACTACCAATCATACTTCTATAAAATTTAAGGTCTACTGGTTTACCATCAGGGTCACTATCTATTTTTACATTTGTGGCCATGGGAGTGCTTATGCTTTTGGAGTTGTCCATTTTGAATTTCTTTGTTAACTCCTTAGCATATTTGGATTGATGGACATAGTTTTCATCACTAGTTTGCTTAATTTGTAACCCTAGGAAGAAGTTAAGCTCACCAACTAAGCTCATTTCGAATTCATTTTTCATTATTTTAACAAATTCTTTTAAGAAATTTGAGTTGGTGGATCCAAAAATTATATCATCGACGTAGATTTGTGTAATAAAGATGTCTTTTTTTAAGGTCTTAATAAATAGGGTTGAGTCAATTTGTCCCTAGTTAAATTCCTTAGAGATTAGGTAAGTTGATATGCATTCATACCATGCCCTAGGTGCTTGTTTTAGTCCATAAAGTGCTTTAGTGAGTTTGTAAACATGGTTAGGTCTTTCTAAGTCCTCAAAACCGAGGAGTTGTCCTACATAGACTTCTTCCTTAATAAATCCATTTAGAAAAGCTGACTTTATATCATTTGGTAGAGTTTAAATCCTTTATGGGATGCAAAGGCTAACAACATCCTGATGGACTCAAGTCTAGCTACTGGGGCATAGGTTTCGTCATAGTCTAACCCTTTGACTTGACTGAACCCTTTGGCTACTAAGCGGGCTTTATTTCTCACTATTTCTCCTTGATCATTTAGCTTATTCCTAAAAACCCACTTAGTATCAATAATGGATTTGCCCTCAGGTTTAGGTACTAGTTCCCAGACTTGGTTGCTCTCAAACTGGGCTAACTCTTCCTACATCGCTATGATACAATCAGGATCAGGTAAGGCTTCCTCTATAGTCTTAGGTTCAATTTTTGAAATCAGTGCAATCTGACTAAGGTTTCAATAGGAGGACCTAGTTCTGACTCCTAAGGTTGGATCACCCACAATTTGATCAGTTGGGTGACTGAGTCTGGGTTTCTTAGTTTTTCTAGAACTTGGTTCAGCCTCAGGTCCGGCTGGTCGGTTTGGTTCAGTATTTGGTTCAACTACGTGGGTTGGTTTAATTATTGGTTCAATTGACTCAATAGTTGGTTCAATAGTCAGTTCATTATCTTCGTGATCAGTATTTGATGAATTTAGATCTGGATTATCAGATTTTGAATTAATTTTTTCATCAAATATTAGATTGGTTGTTTCCTCAATTTTGTTAGTTTGTTTGTTGTAAACTCTATATGCTCTACTTGTTGTTGAATATCCTAAGAAGACCCCTGTGGTTGACTTAGACTGGAATTTACCTAGATAGTCCTTGGTGTTTAGGATATGGACTTTGCACCCAAAGACCCTTAGCTAATGTAGGTTTGGAAGTCTATGGTAGTACAATTCATAGTGTGTTTTATTGTGTCATTTGTTAATTAGGACCCTATTTTGGATGTAGCAAGCCGTACTAATTGCTTCTGCCCAAAATTGGTTAGCTAGGTTGAATTCATTGAGCATAGCCCTAGCGACTTCCTGTAGGGTTCTATTTTTTCGTTCAACTATCCCATTTTGTTGAGGGGTTCTAGGACACGAAAATTCATGTATATACCCGTTTATCTTACAAAACTCCTCGAATCGTTGATTTTCAAACTCTCCCCCGTGATTACTCCTAACTCTCTTGATTTTGGTATCGTTTTGATTTTCAACTAACTTACAAAAATCACTAAATAGGTTTAGGGTTTCATCGTTGGTCTTTAGGAACCTAACCCAGGTAAACCTAGAGTAATCATCAACAATTACTAAGCAGTACCGGTTTCCGCTTAGTGACTTGGCTCCATGTGAATCAAATAGGTCAAGGTGCAGGAGCTCAAGTGTGGTTTGAGTTAGATCTGATTGAATTAGTTTGTGATTAGACCTGGTTTGTTGTCCTTGATTGCATGATTCACATATTAAGTTTTCATGATTCTTGATTTTAGGTATTCCTTTAATTAGGCCAAGTTGAGTGATTTTCAAAATTAATCTCATATTAGTGTGACCTAATCTCCTATGTCAGAGGTTTGATTCTTCTAACTGAGTTAACATGCATTTAGGTACTAAGGGTAGGTTTATAGTGTAAACATTATTTTTTCTAGAGCCCTTAAGCATGATTTCTGAGTCTTGTAAGTTTCTAATCAGGCAGTTAGAGTTGGTAAAGGTAACTACATAGCCAGTATCACACAATTGACTTATACTAAGCAAGTTGAATTTGAAGTCTTCAACCAACAATACCTTTTTAATAACGAAATCAGATTTGAGTTCAATGTTACCTGACCTAATCACTTTGAATGTAGCATTGTTGCCAAATGCTACTGAACCTAGGTTCTTGAACTTGAGTTTGTGAATTTCAATTTGTCCCCAGTCATGTGTCTGGAGCACCCGCTATCCAATATCCATTGGTCCAAATCTTTATGTTCCTACACATAAAGAGTTTGTTGATTTGAATCCAATTAGAATCAGGAATAGCCTAAATTGATTTTCACAACCTAGTCTGTCTCACCCAATCTAGAGTTATCAATCACGTTAACCTTATGGGTTTTTGTGACACAGGTTTTAGTAGAAAGATTTATTTTGAAAAGACCATGATTAATTTTGAAAAGTTCAATTAATTTTTAAACACAATTTATTTTGAAAAGGAATATTTGAATCTAAGATTAACTAAAAATTTATATTAGATTCGAATTTGACAAAGAGTAAATTGAATTTGAATTTCAAAAATTGGCTTCTAGGTCTTGGCGAGGCACAAGGCCTTCTTTGGCCGTATCTTTATTGGATCATCAACCCTTTCCTTGACAAAGACTTTTAGTGAAATTTCATTTTCAAAATTACTTTTTGATAAATTATGGTCTAACTAGTTTGGGTCTTGGATCGGTAGCTTCTGCTAGTTCCGCCAAAATGGCTTCCCTAATGTACTATCATCTCACCTTTACCCAATACTATGTTGTTCAAATTTCAGTTAATTGGTTTAATCCTTAATCTAACCAGTCCTATGTCTAAGCATGGTAAATTGCAGAAAGTAAATAGACAAGCAATCATGCAATTTAAAACAAGAAAAGAAATTCATTTAACTATAAAAATGGTTTTTAAGTTGGCTCCCCCTGGACTAAAGCCACGGTAATGATTAGGCAAGATATGAATCTTGTCCTTGGGGATCCAATACTGATTTGATCCAGCTTGGTTGTTCAGGCATAGTTTGGGTACCCATGCCTGAACTTTGGGTCTAGACTAATTCAGTACAGCATAGTAAGACCTTGTCTAGCCTTGGTTCGATAACCTAACCCAGATCGATTTAGAACTGACTTCTGTTTTCCAAGGATCCCTTGGAACCCGAAGTGAATCGTTCCAAAGCTGCTCTAAGGTCCTTGACTTAAGTTTTCAAGGAGGAGTTCTCTTTCTCAAGTTTTTCAACTTGAGTAGAGGTTCCTTCTTGAACCTTTTCAGTTAGGGATCTAGAGTTAGCTCCCTCTTTCAGGAGTTTTACTTTCTGTCGGAGGGACTCGACTCAGATTTTGGCTTTCGCCAAGTCTCGAGATAAATAGGCAATTAATTCTGATAATTGAACTCTAGAAAACCCACTTATAGTGATTTTGCCGTCTTCTGAAAATGTGAGCTTTCCGTCGTCCGTCTCCGATTCTAATTCGGTCTCGATTTCTTCCGAAGCAGTCAGGGCGAGCAGGTTCGACTGTGGAGCCTCTTCTTCTTCTTCAGAGGAAGACTCGTCCCACATTGCTTGAAGGGCTTTCTTCCTTCTTGTCTTCTTCGTCTCCTTCAGATTGGGGCATTCCGTCTTGTAGTGACCCTTCTTTTTGCACTCGTAGCAGGTCACATTTGGTTTGGTCTATTCATTTGAAGGTTCAGCTGGCTCTTCCTTTCTTCGGCTGGCTTTCCTTCTGTTGGTCTGGTTTTTCAGCTCCTTGTAGTAGTCCCGAGCTAGCCGAACTAGTTTGGGTCGATTTCCTTCGCTGTCTTCTGAGTCTGAGTCTGAGTCAGACTCGAGTGCAGGTTGAGGCTTCTTCTTGGTCATCTTTCCAGTTTTACCTGCAACAAAAGCAATGCCTTTCTTGGCCAGGGTGCAGTTAGTCTACTCATGTAATTCAAGTTCAGAAAACAACTCGTCTAATTTGATTTTAGAGAGATCCCTTGAAACTTTGTATGCATATACCATAGATGCCCACAAAGTGTTTCTCGCGAAAGCGTTAAGGGTGTAACTGATCAAGTCACGATTTTCTACCTTGTGACCGATTGAATGTAGACCGTTCATCAGCTCCTGGATTCTGGCGTGGAGCTGAGTTGCAGATTCGCTGTCGTTCATCTTGATTGTGTATAGCTTGTTTATCAGTAGGTCCCTCTTGCTGATTCGGGTGTCGGAGGTTCCTTCATACAACTCAATTAACTTACCCCAGAGTTCCTTTGCACTGTTGAATGGTCCCACCCAGTTCAGTTCTTCTTTGGTTAGGCCACATTGGAGTGTTTGAGTCGCTTTAGCATCGGCCTCGATCTTCCTTTTCAGCGAGGCGTCCCATTCGGTGTAAGATTGTGGCACTCCTTCAGCATTTCTTGGGATTTCCAGACCAGATTGGATTATTATCCACATGTCCACCTGAGTTTTCAGGTGGACTTCCATTTGACTCTTCCAGTAGGAGAAGTCCTCCCCACTGAAGAGTGGTGGTCTGGCTATACTGAACCCCTCTTGCATGGCCATTTAGAGATTCTAAAATAAAATTAAAAAGAAACTGTCCCAAGACTTGGTCTAGGATTAGTAGTGTGGGAAGAAGATATATAAAAAGAATAATCGAGTGGTGTTGCATCAACCTCGATTAACGATAACAATTCGATCGAAAAAGAAATTAAAAATTTCGAAAAAAATCCGAAAAACTCCCAAATTGGTGGTAGCACCAAATTTGAGCTTCCCCGCTCTGATACCACTTGTTGGATCGAGAAACATGATAGAGGGGGGGGGGTGAATATCGTGAAAAACTTTCGGATTAAGAAAAGAGAAAGTACGCAGCGAAATTTAAACAAAACACACACACGAAACTCAAGTAGTTTTACTTGGTTCGGAGTCGCGGTCGGCGCCTACTCCAAGGCCCATGGTCCTTGACCGTTTACTGCGGGCAATTCTATAGTAGCGCAAAAGTTTAGAGAAATTGTTACAATATTAGTGCAGTAAGTAAACAAGTATACTCTTCGTTACTGACGCCCGGTGTGGATCGTTCTTCGGAGCAGAGGGTCGTCGTCGGCACTAGAATGTCGAGAACAGAGTTTGCTGGAGTAAAGCGCTTGAACGAAGAGCTTGGAAGCATTGGAAAAAGTGATTTTGAAGCCTTAGGGGTCGAACCCCTTTTATAGTGCTCCTGGGGGCGCCTGGGACGTCGGGGGCGCCTGACACGTGCCTTCGGATCCGATGCTTGGTCAGCGCTTATCCCCTACGAATCGGCTCTGGAGTTGACGGGGGCGCCTAGGACATTGGGGGCGCCCTGGTTGACTTGGTTCGCTGGCTTCGTGGCTGATTTTGCTTCGATCATGTTTTTGCTTTGACCTAGGGCGCCCGGACATCCAGGGTGCCCGGGACCTTTAGGGCGCCTGGCCGAGTATGCATTCGAAGCGATTCTTGCTCAACTGTTTATTTGGCTTTGACCTTGGGCACCCGGGACCTCCCGGGCGCCTAGCCCAGGTTCCTGCCCCTCTCCTTTGGGGCGTTCTGAGCTGCAGAAATACACTCCTTCGGTCCCTGCATTCAAGGTTAGTACCAACACAAACATGGAAAGAATATTCGTTAGTTTTTACAGCCGTAGCTGTCTTGGTTCTGACTTCGAGTCTCCCAAAATGGAACCCTAGGTCGAACCGACACCTACAGTTCCCTCGACGGGGAACGCGTCCTCACCTACTCCTCTCAAGAGAGTTTACCTTTTGCCAACAAGCTCCTCCGGTTGGACTTTTGCCCAGCAGTCCTTCGCAAGGTGCCTAGCAGACCTTCGCCAAGTCTTTGGTACCAAGCAGTCCTTCGCCAGGTGCCTAGCAGCCCTTCGCCAGGTCTTAGATTCCCAGCAGCCCTTCGCCTGGTGCCTAGCTGCCCTTCGCCAGGTCTTAGACTCCTAGCAGCCCTTCTCCAGGTGCCTAGCAGCCCTTCGCCAGGTGCCTAGCAGCCCTTCGCCAGGTCTTAGGGTTTCGATGCATAGTAGCCCTTCGCTAGGTGCCCAGCAGTCCTTCGCCAGGACTTCTTTCTACACACTCAGTGAACATATTAGAACAAAATAACATCTTAACTCTTGAACCCTTTGCCATTATCAAAACCCAGGTTCGACTTAGGTGCTGCCTGCACCAACATCAAATTCTATCCGAGTCAGGTGCCTGAGTCCCTTTCAAGTGCCTGAGTGTCAACGTAGATCCTCCACTCAACACTTGACACGTCAGTCTGACCGTTGAGCCAGCTTAGCTGCCATCTGCCAGCTTTCAGTTGCCCGAGTCCCATTCAGGCGCCCCAGTCAAGCTGCTTTATCCTTTTCAGCTGCAACATGGGTTAGTTTCATACATTCAATAATATCTATAAATGAAGCATGTATGAATCACAACCAGTGCTGTCTTGGTCCTAACTTTCAGGTTTCATCCAAAAGCCTAGGTCGGACCAATGCCTATTGTTCCCTCACCGAGGAACGCGTCCTAACCTACTCCTCTCAAGAGAGTTTACCTGTTGCCACCCGGAACATCTAGTTCGACTTTTGCTCGATCTCCGAGAACTCAGAACTCGACGATGTCCGACCTTGACCTGTCTCGACTCCTGTCCACGATCCCCGCTCAGCAAAGTCTTCTACTCAATCCCCGGACCAAGTCTTCGTGCTCGAATTCACTCGTCAAGTCTTCGTTACCCAATCCCTGACCAGGACTTCATGCTCAACCTTGTAGGTCATGACTTCTTGCCTAGCTTACCTAGGACTTTCCTGCAATCTCCATAAATCCATTAGTACAAGATACCAGCTTAACTTGAAACCTTTGCCACTTATCGAAACAAGGTTTGATGTGGTGCTTCCTGCACTAACAATCTCCCCCTTTTTGATTATGGCAACCCAGTTCAAAGTTAAGCTAAAAATAAGTTTTAACAGAGAAATGAAATTTTTTATGCTCTCCCTCTTAACCAGTTATCTCCCAAGATCAATTAACAGCCGTGTTTATAAAGGAGAGGATATCTTTCAAAAATAGACTTAGTCTTATTTAAGTGTGAAAAAGTTTTAGAGACTAAGTTTACTTTTGAAAAGTTGTTACTTATTAAAAATACTTGTTAGAACATAAGTGCTTTACAAAAACTATGTATGGAAGAAAAATTAATTTTACAAAATGCTGAGACATAAAATAAAATTCTAAGCATTTAAAAAAAACTTAGTTTTGAACGACCAAGTTAATTCGAAAATTTTTCCAAAATACTAAGTATTTTCAACTCTTTTTTTCTTTTGAATTTTTCTAACCATTTGAACTTTTCTTTCCAGTTTAAAAAACACTTTGAAAAACACTAACCAATTTTGGAAACTACTAAACATTGAAAAACTTTTCTTTTGACAATATTTTGAAAAACTTAAATTTTTCATACAACTTTGAACTCATTTCTTTCTCTCCCCTTTTGCCATATATCAAAATCATGTATGAAATATAAGGGTAAGAACAGAAAAAAATGACTAAAATATTCGCAATAAAAATGGCTAAGTCTAGGCACCTTTATTTTGAGTCCAAGAATTAATAATAAAAAAACTGAAAATAATTTTAAATATTCAAAAATAAAGTCAATTCCTTTTAGGCACCTGTCTAACTATTTAGCTACTTACTGACTGTAATAAATAATAGTTTTCACTTGGGTTAGTCAAGTCAAGTGTATTTCATAAATCAGCTTAGTTAGCCAGAATGCTTGACTTGATTAATTTGAATTATTTTTATAACGCCCCCAACTTGTGTCGATGCACTGATTTTGAAGTATCTAAGTCTAGGGCAACAGTCCTAAGTATCTCAACCTAGTCTAGGTTGTCAAACAAGTTATCCTAATGTGCTTGTGAGATGTTGGCTTCTAAGTCTATAGGAGTATGCATACTAGAGTTAACCCTAAGCTAAGTCCATGTCGAAGAAAGACCCTAGTTTTGAAGGGGGTGGTTTTAAAGTAAAACTAAGTATATAAAAAAAATTTTAAAAACAAAGTTTTGAAATATGAGATAAAGTTATTGAACCCATTTTTAAAATCAAAATCAAACTTATACTTTTAAAAGATAGATAAGAGTTTCGACATTCACAATCAAATCAAAATCAAATATTAGAAATCCTACTCTACTAAGCACATACCAAGCTGCTTTCTTAATGAACTGAACTCGGACTCAGGTAAGAGTTTAGTGAAAATGTCTGCTTAGTTATATTTGGACTCTACATGTTGAAGGACAATTTCACCCCTAGTTACGTGGTCCCTAACTTCTATATGTTTAGTCCTAGAATGGTGGATTGGGTTTTTGATAAGACTTATTGAACTGATATTATCAATAAAGACGTTTGTTTGGGGATAGTTTAGGTTTAAATCCTTAAGGTTATGTATCATCCATAAGAGTTGAGCTATACATTTTTCCAAGGCAACATACTCTGCTTCAGTTATAGATAAGGCAACACAATGTTGCTTTCTACTGCACCAACTAACTTGACTCTGACCCAGCAATTGACAGCTTCCACTTGTACTTTTTCTATCTAATTTACAATCTACATAGTTTGAGTCAGAAAATCCTGATAATTCAAAACTAAAAGTCTTAGGGTACCAAACACCTACATTTAGGTTGCCTTTAATATATCTAAGGATTTTTTTAACTGTAGTTAAGTGGGACTCCTTAGCACAGGTTTAGTACCTGGCACAAATGCCTACTGCAAAAAGGATATTAGTTCTACTAGCAGTTAGATAAAGTAAGCTCCCTATAACACTTCTATAATACTTTAAGTCAACTGGCATACCTTCAGAGTCATTATCTATTTTAGCATTTGTGGCTATAGGGGTACTTAAGTCTTTTGAATTTTCTATTTTGAATTTCTTAATCAATTCTTTTGTATATTTTGATTGGTGAACATAATTTCTATCCCAGGTTTGTTTAATTTGGAGTTCTAAAAAGAAAGTCAGTTCACCTACTAAACTTATTTCAAATTCACATTCCATAATTTTAAGAAATTAGTATTAGTTAATCCAATGATTATATCGTCTACATAAATTTGGACTATGAAGATGACTTTTTCTAAGGTCTTAACAAATAGGGTTGAGTCAATTTTGCCTTAGTTAAAATCCTTAGAAATTAGGTAAGTTGATAGTGTGGGATCGTTTAGAATCAATAGAGGGGGGGGGGGGGTAAATATCGATGAAAATTTCAGATTTGAAATGAATATTATGCAGCGGAAAATTAAATCAATGCTAACACACTTTCTTTTACTTGGTTTGGAGTCTAGAACGGCTCCTACTCCAAGGCCCACGATCCTTGACCATTTTCATGGGGCAATTCTATATTTCAAAAAATATTAGAATAGTTGAAGCACGAATACAGCATTAAAGTTAAGCACTTAAGAACAAATACTGACGACTGAAAAAAGAATTGAAGATCGGAGCAGTAGGTCATCATTTTGGAGCGTTGTTGGCGCTTGGAATTCATGCATGAAGAAAACAGACAGAGCGCTTAAGTGCTTGAGTTGGAAGAATTATTGTTTGGAAGCAGGTGAACCCCTTTTTATACAGACGTCCAGGGCGCCCCTATTGCTGTAGGGCGCCTGCCACGTTGCCTATCTGCGCATGTCCTCATCCACAGACTCGGCCAACGTCTACCCATTTGTCTAGGGTGCCTCGGACGTCTGGGATGCCATACTACTCATAGGTGCCTCCATGCTGACGTGGCAGCTCAGCTTCGCAAACTCTGGAATAGCATATCTGGGGCGCCTATATCAATACAGGCGCCTGTATTCTCGGGCGCCTGAGTCCTCTCAGGCGCCTAGGATGCAGAACTTCAATCCTCTTGTTCCTGCAACCAGGGTTATGTTGAGGCAATCTGTGGTCCGGAGTGACCAAGTTTTTTGATGATTGGGCAAAGGGTTTAAGTTAAGTTTCCCTTGTTATCTCATATGTGTATGTTGAGTGTGCAGGATGTACCATATGGACTTGACTGGACGGCCTCAATATGGTGAAGGGTGGCATGGAGACAAGCTGGAGGCTTGTGTGCACCCGAGGGACCCTGGAGAGCAGGGACGATGAGCTGATGGGCGCGGACTTCGAGGCGTACGTGAAGGGTGGCATGGAGGCAAACTGGAGGTTTGCGTACGCATCCGAGGGACGAGGGCCGAAGATGAAGAGGGCGCGAAGGTAATAATCGAGGCTGCGGAGGAGGAGTCAGTCGAGTCGTGAGGATATGAGTGCTGAGTGATTGTACTCGGGAAGGGTTCAACTAGGGACCAGTCGACTGCTCTGGGGGCAGTCGACTGGTAGGTGGCTGATGAGTTGGCTGAGAATTCGAATGTTGGGGTGCAATGGTCTAATTCTGAGTGGGGCAGTCGACTGCCCTGGGAGCAGTCGACTGCCATCGAGGTTTTCAGCCCGAGTTCTATTTAAAGAGAACTCGGTTTGGGCTGAGATTTTTGACGAGTTTGGTCTTGGTTAAGGGCCAAACAGTAGTCTTTGTGCTCAGAGGTTCTCAAGGTGTTGTGATGAGGTTTCTCCACCCACAAGGAGCGACAAGAGCTAACCGGAGGTTATCCGGGGAGTGATCCACCGACGGATTCTTGGATTAGTCACCCGTCCGTGGTGGATACCAAATAAATCATCCGTGTTAGCATTGGTTAGTGTTGTTTATTTTGTTTATTATTATTTCCGCTGTGCAAACTAACAGTGTAGGAAGAAAAGCGGTTCGAAAATCGCTATTCACCCCCCCTCTAGCGAACACGATCGATCCTACAGGTTAGTTTCAGAGCAGCAATAATAGTAAAGTACAAATATAAATAACAGTCTGCGCTATCTTGGTTCATACTTTGGACTTCCGAAATGGAACCTTAGGTCGAACCCACGCCAGATGTTCCCTCTTCTAGGGAATGCATCCTCACCTACTCCTCTCACGAGAAGTTACCTTTTGCCAACCGGCTCCTCCGGTTGGACTTTTGCCCGATCTTCCGGATCAGGACTTTGGTGCCTAGTCCACGACCAGGACTTATTGCCCAACCCTCAGTCAGGTCTTCGGTGCACAGTCCACGAGCATGACTTATTGCCCAACTCTCGGTCAGGACTTCGTGCCTAGTCAACAACCAGGACTTATTGCCCAACCCTTGGTCAGGTCTTCGGTGCCCAACCCTCGGCCAGGACTTATTGCCTAATTCCTCGAACCAGGACTTCATGCCTAGCTTACCTAGGATCTTTCCTACACACTTCACAGATTCATTAGATCACAACATAACTTTAACTTATGAACCCTTTGGCATTATCAAAACCCAGGTTCGATCTGGTGCTTCCGGCACCAACAGATAGTCTTTCATACCAAGCCCTAGGTGATTGTTTTAAACCATAAAGAGCTTTTCTAAGTTTGAATATATGGTTAGAGTAGTCTAAATCTTCAAACCCTGGGGGTTATCCTACATAGGCTTTCACTTTTATAAATCCATTCAGGAAGACAGACTTAATATCCATTTGATATAATTTAAATCCTCTATGGGGTGCAAAGGCTAGCAACATTCTAATTGACTAAATTCTAGCTATAGGGGCATAAGATTCATCATAATCTAACCCCTCAACTTGACTAAAACCTTTTGCTACTATGCAGGCTTTATTACTCATAATTTCACCTTGGTCGTTCAACTTATTCCTAAACACCCACATAGTGTCTATAATAGACTTTCCTTCAGGTTTAGGTACTAAGTCCCAGACTTGGTTTCTATCAAATTGGGCTAGTTCCTCCTCCATAGCAATGATCCAGTATGGGTCAGGTAAGGCCTCTTCTATGGTCTTAGGTTCAATCTTTGAAATCAATGCAACCTGACTTAGGTTTCTATTGGAGGACCTTGTTCTAACTCCTAAAGTTGGATCACCCATAATTTGGTCAGTTGGGTGATTTAGTCTGGGTTTCTTAGGTCTCCTAGAACTTGGTGCAACCACAGGTCTGGTTAGTAAATTTTGGGTTAATTCAAGGACCAGTTCAGTAGGTAACATTAAATTTGGTTCAGGGACCGATTCAGTAGCTAGGCCTAAGACTGGTTCAGAAATTGATTCAATTGGTGAGTTAGTAATTTGGTCTGGTCTAGACTCATCATCTTTGGGATTAATTAAGTTGAGTTGATTTGAGTTAGATTGATTGGTTGTGTTCGATTGGTTTTCTTCATCAAATATTAAATTAGTAATTTCTTCAATCTTTAAGGTTTGCTTGTTATAAACTCTGTAGGCCCTACTTGTGGTTGAGTACCCTAAAAATATACCAAGGGTAGACTTGGATTGGAATTTACCTAAGTAGTCTTTTGTGTTTAAGATGTGGACTTTACAACCAAAGACCCTTAGATAATGTAGGTTGGGTGGTTTATAATAATATATTTCATAAGGGGTCTTATTATGTCATTTATTGATTAGGACCCTAATTTTTTTTGGATTTACAAGGGGTATTCAGGCTTGCGCTGTAACACCCCAAAATTTTCCCATATGAAATATTATGAATTCATGAAACATTATTATTATTATGAAATTTCATGATGGGCTTGGCTTAATGGGTTTGGATGTGGATTAGTGGAAAATGTGATAAAAAGGAAATGTAGAAGGGAGGAAGCAAGGATTGAACCATGAACCTCCTAGTTGCACTAACAATGTCTTAACCATTGTACCAAGCTATGTTTCATGTTGAGAGAATAAGAAACATGCTTGTTAAAGCTAGGGAAGTGAAGAGACATGTCCCTTCATGAGAAGAGTATAAATAAGAGAGGGAGAAAGAAGTTACATTTCTTCTTCTTCTTCCCCACTTCAATTTTCGAAAACCTAGAGCCCTTCTCCCCCCTTTCCAATTTCGAAAAGTGCACCCTAGGGTTCTAACCCTAGGGAATTGGAAGGAAGAGGAACCATTCAAGGATCTTGCCCTCTACTAGGGCCAAGAGTGCTAGAGAAGTCTAACAAGGGAAATTCTCACCTCTCCTTCAACCAAGGGTACCCTAAGGAGTAAGAGAAGGAGAAATTCAAGCGAAAGGATGTAAGTATCCCCTCGCCTGCAGTGTAATAGTTGTGTATGATCTTTTGCTCTTGTGGTTTTCGAAAATGGGGGTTTTCCCCTTTGTAAGTTTCGGCCACCCCTTAAGGGGAGGCCTTGGTTACTCCTTAATACATGAGAAGACCCCTTGAGACTTAGGGTACATATGTATGTTGATTTTCTTTATGATGTATGAACAAAAAACTAGGGTTTTACCCTTGTGTAAGGTTCGGCCAACACCCAAAGAGGAGGCCTTGGTTACTCCTTGATGCATAAGGAAACCCATTGGAACTTAGAGTATACATATATGTTGTGTCCCTTCATTTTGTGATGACAAAAAAAACTAGGGTTTAGGGTTTGGATGGGTTTCGGCCAAGGCATGGAAACTAGGGTTAGTGAGGGTTGAATTATCCTATAAAATATCCATGCTTAGTGTATTGTATAATAGTGTATACAAGGTGTTTGTATAAATGTCTGTGTGAATGTTTCATTTCAAAAACCCTAATTTCCCCTACCCTAGGACTTTCGGCCAACACCCTAAGATTAGGGTTTGTGTAGGTTAAACTACCCTATGAGATATGCTTATGTTTGGGGATGATGATATGTATATGCATGTGATGTTTAAATGGAATGTTTGATTGGAAAAACTTTAACTCCCCCCTAGCATGACTTTCGGCCAAGGCATAAACCATTAGGGTTGTGAAGGTTGAGTATCCCATGATGTATGCTATGCTTAGTACGATACATGATATATATATGTGATGCTTGTATGGGATGTACCCTAGGAGATATGCTTATGTTTGGGATGATGATATGTAAATGGATGTGATGTTAAATGGAATGTTTGATTGGAAAACTTAATGTTTAGCATGCTACCACTTCCTATGATATGTGTATGATCTATGTGACCAATCTTGTCATATATAAAGTATGTTTAAGTGGTTGAATTATGATATATGTATGAGCATGTCTTATGGCCCATGGGGCACCCTTATGAGATTGCATGCGATGTGTATGTTAAAATGCTTGAAAGGATACTCCACTAAGTATGGGATCAAGAACACCCTTATGTTGTGTGGTGTGTCCCTATGGGATCCGGAACACCCTTGAAGAGTGGTGTGTCCCTTAAGAAGTGAATCTGGAGTACTCTTTAGCATATATGTAAAGACATGATAAGTATTTTACTTTGTAAGTTGTGTACCCGACTCGTAAGGGGGTCGTTAAACAAATCCGGGGTGCATGTTAACTTAAGGTCATGGCTCCGGTAGGACGTAAGGGTCCTGCTCTAATTGGTTGGTGGCTCGCTACCCCAATCCATTAGGGAACGCGCATTATGTGGTACACAACTGGGCCCTATATGATATGGATGTATTTTAAGTAATACCTTTATGGAATTGTTTTGAAAACATTTATTATATGTGAAGGGTATGCTTAAGATACTTTATACTGCATGCTTAGAAACTTTGATGTTTAGTATGCTATGATGAACTCATGCTTATGATTTATTATGTGTACATGTTGTGTTCTTTCGTATGGATTTTGCGAGTAGGACAAGATCCTTACTAAGCATTTGTGCTTACTAGTTTATGTGTTGTCTTATGCTGCAGATAAGGGTAAGGAACACTTAAACTAAAGGAAGAGGCAGGAGGCTGAAGATGTGTGGGGTGGTGGCTCGGGAAAGAAAGATTCTTATATCTACTTTATTATGCTTATGTTTACGTTCCTTGACAATGAATGTTAGTGATTAGGATTGATATTGCATGATAATGATTACACTTGGAGTTCTCATATATTTGATTTTGTTTGATTATATTATGAGTTGAAATAATATGTGAACCTATCATGTTATAGAATAACTCTTGGTTAAAATATTTCAAATGATGTTTTAATGATTTAAGCTTGATATTTGATTGACATGTACTGACTAGCATGCTTAGCACTTGTAAATATCACTTGATAGTTTTAGACAAGCATGCTTGGCACTTAGTCCTTGCGCACTTGCAATTATTATATGTTAAATTTTTATTATATGAATGAATGAGTAGTACGTAACCCCGCCCCGAGAGTAGATATAAGGGCGGGCGTTACAGGTTGGTATCAGAGCAGGTTTCCCCTCCACCACACACACATCAAGCTTCATCCTGCTGCTTCCAAGTAAGAGATCCTAACCTCGCTTTATTTTAGTTCATGTACAGTAATGATATATATAGAGATGATTTATGCTTGCATAATAAGTGAAAGTAATATTAATTCTTATGTAGTCATTTATCACTTGTATGATAGATATGGCTAGAGGACGTAGCAATCGGGGTAATGAGACAGCACCCCCACCTGATATGATGCAAGTGATCACAGATCTACAGCGTCAGGTCACTGAACAACAGCAGATAATAAACACTCTGATGACCCAGCAGGGGAACACTGCAACCCCGCAGGGAAGTCAGAATGTGATGCCTACTGAGCCTCCAACTGGATAGGCACCCCCAGACACTCCGGTCCGAGGAGTCCGACAGGAGGCCTATCTGATTCAGTGGCAGAGACTGAAGCCGGAAAAGTTCTCTGGCACCTGCGAGCCCTGGGACGCCCAGGCCTGGCTCAAGGCAGTTGAGAGCACAGTGGAATTATTAGACTGGCCCGAGCATGAGAAAATTAAATGTGTCACGTTCTGCCTCACTGGCGACGCCAGGATGTGGTGGGAACGGGTAAAAGCTAGAAGACGTCAAAGTCGTATGCAATTACCCAGAGGTATTTCCCGATGACCTACCAGGGTTAGCACCTGAAAGAGATATAGAATTTGGAATTGAATTGATTCCTGGTAATAACCCCATTTCTAAAGCACCATACCGTATGGCGCCAACGGAATTAAAAGAGTTACAGGGACAGTTACAGGAGCTGCTCGACAAGGGACTCATCTGCCCTAGTCATTCTCCCTGGGGAGCTCCCATACTATTCGTGAAAAAGAAGGATGGGTCGATGCGAATGTGTATCGATTATCGGGCACTGAACAACGTGACTGTCAAGAACAGGTACCCTCTACCCAGGATAGATGAACTGTTCGATCAACTGAAGGGAGCCATGGTTTTCTCTAAAATTGACCTGAAATCTGGTTATCACCAAGTCAGGGTGAAAAAGGAGGATATACCGAAGACGACTTTTCGAACCAGATACGGACATTATGAGTTCGTAGTTATGCCAGTTGGAGTTACCAATGCGCCAGCTATGGTTATAGACTTAATGAATTGGGTATTCTCGGCATTCCTCGACAGATTTGTCATCGTCTTTATCGACGATATCCTTATATATTCGGGAACTCCCGAAGAACATGTTGAGCACCTGAATATAGTACTACAGATTCTTCGGAAGGAACAACTGTATGCTAAATTTTCCAAATGCGAGTTCTGGCTCGATCAAGTATCATTCTTGGGACATGTTATCTCCAAGGAAGGAGTAATGGTGGACCCAATTAAAATCGAAGCTGTGAGTAACTGGACTAGACCCAAGAATGCTAGTGAAATCAGAAGTTTCCTCGGGCTAGCAGGCTATTACAAAAAATTCGTAGAGAACTTCTCTCGGATTGCAACCCCTATAACAGCTCTTACAAAGAAGGACAAGAAATATGTATGGACCGAGGAATGTGAAAAGAGCTTTACTGAACTGAAAAGGAGGCTGACTAGCGCTCCAATATTGACTCTTCCAGAGAGCGATATGGGTTTCGATATGTACAGTGACGCATCCAAACTTGGACTCGGAGCTGTACTTATGCAGAATGGGAAGGTGATTGCCTATGCCTCTAGGCAACTCAAGGAACATGAAAGAAATTATCCTACCCATGACTTAGAACTAGCAGCGGTGGTCTTTGCACTGAGAATATGGAGGCACTATCTATATGGAACTCAGAGTAAAGTTTATACAGATCACCAGAGTCTGCGATATTTCTTCACCCAGAAAGATCTGAATATGAGACAGCGCAGATGGCTGGAATTGGTCAAGGATTATGACTGTGAGATCCTGTACCATCCGGGGAAAGCCAACAAGGTAGCCGATGCACTTAGTAGAAAATCATGTGCTACCTTGATGTCTTTGACAGCTTTGTCACAACCCTTAGGGGAAGAAATTATGAATTACGGGATTGAAATCATAGCAGGACAACTGTCCACCCTGATGATTGCACCGACATTATTCGACAATATTCTGGAAAAGTAGAATCATGATCCGAGTCTTCAGAGAATCAAGCAAGAAGTTCTCGAAGGCAAGGACGATGGATTTAGGATTTCGGACAGCGGAGTCTTATATCTTTGGGATCGATTATGTGTTCCCGACGACTCCGACATACGGACAGAAATCCTTGAGGAAGCTCACGGAACACCTTATGCGATGCATCCTGGGTCTACCAAGGTGTATCAAGATCTGAAGAGCAAATTTTGGTGGTCCAGTATGAAGCGGGATGTATCCCACTATGTTAGTATGTGTTTGACCTACCAGAGGGTCAAAGCAGAACACCAGAGGCCTGGAGGAGTTCTGCAACCTCTGTCTATTCCCGAGTAGAAATGGGAAGACATCTCCATGGATTTCATCTCTGGGCTACCTAGAACGACGAATGGATATGATGGCATATGGGTTATTGTGGATAGACTCACCAAGTCTGCCCATTTTCTGGCCATCAGGATGACCCACTCAGTAGAGCAGTTAGCTCAACTGTACGTCAAGGAAATTATCCGACTGCACGGGGTTCCTAAGACCATTATCTCTGATAGGGATGGTCGATTTACTTCAGATTTTTGGGAACACGTACAGAAGGCTCTCGGTACGAAACTGAAATTCAGTACTGCCTTTCACCCCCAGACTGACGGGCAGACTGAAAGAGTAAACCAGATATTAGAGGATATGCTACGAGCTTGTGCCTTAGACTTCAAGGGAAGCTGGTGCCGATACCTGAGCCTGGCAGAGTTTGCTTATAACAACAGTTATCAGGCTACTATTGGGATGGCACCGTATGAAGTACTATACGGAAGGAAATGCAGATCTCCTATATGCTGGCTTGAGAGTGGTGAAAAGAAGGAGATGGGACTCCAGACTGATATTATAGATGAAACCACTCAGGCTATCAAGAATATCCGCCAGAGGATAGAGACTGCTCAGAGTCGGCCGAAAAGCTACGCTGATAAGCGACGCAGACCACTAGAGTTTGAGGTTGGGGATTCAGTATTCCTTAAAGTGGCCCCTATGAAAGGGGTGATGAGATTCGGGAAGAGAGGGAAGCTGAGTCCAAGATATGTAGGACCGTATCAGTGTAGCGACCCGCCTTCTTACTGCCTTAGACGGATCGTTACTTTCCTCTACTTCTCAACTTTTATACATGACTAAAAGTAAAATGCGGAAATCTTTTTTTTTTCTTTTAAATTCTTCTAACAATTATATTCTAACTTAAGTAGTCATGCATGCTACCATATCACACTTTCCTTCTCAAAACTCGTAGTTGATACTTATTGAAACAAGCCTCACCCAACTCAAACTGCCCATACCAGTCGACTGGTGACGTAGCAGTCGACTGGTACGCCTGTAATCAGAATTACAGGTTTTCGGCTCTTGCTTCTTAAGTCCACCATTCATTCAGTTTCGAGCCATATCAAACTACGACACCATTTCTATACTCTATGTCAGTTTCCTAAACAATTTAGCCAATCAAACGAATCCATAAACTTGAATTTAGGACTTTTATGGAAGAAAATAAACTAAACAAGTTTATATAAACTTTAACAATAGAGTTTGTACCAATCTTGACTCCTATGCATTCATAACGCCAAATACATGTTCTACAACCTTGCTAATGCATTATGAAATGTGATTGCAACTTTTCTAAACATTTTTAAGCAATAAAAACTTGATTCAAAGGGAAATTGATACTATCTTGGCACAAACACCTTTTTCTCTAACAAAGTATCAATATCTCTAACTACTTACACTTCTACTCATCCAATGCACTCATAAGGATATGTATGCTAAATGAAATGACATGGAATCTTTACTCTAAGAAATTGAGCATGTAAAACTATCCAAAACTCAAATACTCTATAATCTCCATAAGCAAGAACTTGAAATTTGAATAAACTTAAACATTGCAATTCAAATAACTAAATTGTCTCGTCTCAAAGATCTCTCCATAATCAGCCACCACACACACTCTACTCAGCACCGCCTCGTCGTCTTCCTTCAGAATTGCTTGCCTTTACCTTTATCTGCAATAAGAGGAAATGCAACTAGTAAGCAAAAAGCTTAGTAAGTACTATCTAGCTCACAAAATCTCGAAATATGCAATCATGCTTCTAGGTCAAACTGAACATCATATGAGATACTAATATGCTTGAAAGAAAACTAAGAACATGTATAACTCAAAACATGCATACTCAAGCAATAATAAATCTCAATTTACTTTTCTTGGCTCAACTTGAAACTTTAGCTATTCTTTAACTTTTTGAAAACTCTTTAAACTTTCGAAAACTTTGCTAAAGCATATACTTGAAAATACTAATCACTTGGATCCACTGAAGACGTAAGTACCATCTGATGCGCGTTCCCTAAAAGGTTGGGGTAGCGAGCCACCAATCCTAATAGAGCAGACCTTGGTCTACCAGGGCCAAGACCTTGGAATTGGACACCTGGATTTCTTTAACGACGCCCTTGGACGCCGGGTACTGGCCTTAGAAAATAAAATAGTTTTTCTTTCTTTTCTTTCTCATCTGTAAATGCCTTGGCATTTTCTGGAGCATCTTACGTGCTAAAATCCCTAAGTCTTGACTTTTCGGGATTTCTTAAGGCCTTGGCCTTTTCTTTTCTTATCTTTATCTTCTCTTTTCTTTTCTCATAGCTTTTCTTGGTCCCTAATCTCATATAGGGTGCTTATCAAACATATACAAGCATATAAGGAACTAAGATTACATGCAAAAACTGAAACAAAAGGAAATATCACTTTTAAAAACTTTTAAAGGAAATTCTCGCGGAAAAACCGCCTCTTACTGCAGGTGAGCAGTACTTACATTGATATCTTGGACTTACAACCAAGATTGACGTCTAGAGCTCGGGAGAAACTTGAGATCTCGGAGAATTCTTCACGTCTACGCGTTCCTCTCGTCGCGGGGATCCCAAATATAGGATTATCTCTTGGAGAAGAGTCTTGGCCGGCCCTCTAGAGCCTGCTGTTGGTCGGCGTCGCCCCAAGAGAGGAGAGGAGGTCGGCGTGAGGGTTTGGAAAGGAGAGAAATAAAACTTCTCTCTTTAATTAGCTATTTATACTTATGGCAGATTAAGCTAACTATTCCTTAAATAACCTTCTCTCCGTCCCTTGTTGTGCTTGATACCCCTAGCCCGGCTGGTTGCGCGCGCGGGCTGTTTCGTGGTGGTTGCGGGTTCAATCCACCGGCTGCCCTTAAACGTTTTTATTATTTTTCCATTTTCTTTTTCTTTTTCCAAAACTACCAAACGGACTCGGAAAATTCCATAAAAATACTCTAAAAATTCCTAAAAATATCTACAATATTTCTAAACCATTTCTAAATAATTCTAAGGATTTTAAGAACTAAAAATGGAAATTTTGGGGCGTTACAATCCCCCATACCTTATAAAAAGTTCGTCCTCGAACTTAGAATAACTCTGGATATCGTTCTCTCATGCTGTCCTCACGTTCCCAAGTAGCCTCTTCATGCTTTTGATTCTGCCAGATGACCTTCACTAGTGGCACTTCTTTGTTTCTTAATCTTTTAACTGCTTTGTCCACTATTTGTGTCGGTCTACTCTCATAGCTAAGATCTTCTTGGATCTGTACTGACTGAGGCTGAATCACTTGGCTAGGGTCGTGAATACACTTCTTTAGCATAGAGACATGAAAGGTAGTGTGGATAGCTGACATATCCTCTGGTAGGTCCAGCTCATATGCTACCTTACCAACCCTCTTTATGATCTTGTAGGGTCCTATGTAGCGAGGACTTAGCTTGCCCTTCTTACCAAATCTCACCACTCCCTTCATGGGAGCGACCTTGAGAAATACTGAATCTCCAACCTGGAATTCAAGTGGCCTACAGCGTGTGTCAGCATAACTTCTCTGTCTACTCTGGGCAGTCTCAATCCTCTGGCGGATTGTCTGGATAGCCTGAGCGGTCTCATCTATAAGCTCAGTCTGGCTGCCTAATCCTGACTCCATCTCTTTCTTCTCACCAGCTTCTTGCCAACATATGGGTGATCTGTATTTCCTGCCATACAATGCCTCATAAGGCGCCATCCTGATGGTGGCCTGATAGCTATTGTTGTAGGCAAACTCAGCTAAGCACAGAAATTTGCACCAACTACCTTTAAAGTCCAATGCACAAGCCCTGAGCATGTCTTCTAAAATCTGATTTACTCTCTCTGTTTGTCCATCTGTCTGGGGATGGAAAGCTGTGCTGAACTGAAGTCTGGTGCCTAGGGCGTCCTGAACACACTTCCAAAAATGGGAGGTGAATCGCCCATCTCTGTCAGACACGATCGACTTCGGAACTCCGTGAAGCCTGATTACTTCTCTCACGTACAGCTGTGCTAACTGCTCTACCGAATGCGATAACTTGATGGCTAGGAAGTGGGCAGACTTGGTCAACCTGTCCACTATCACCCAAATTGCATCATGTCCATGGGTGGTTCTTGGAAGACCTGTGATAAAGTCCATGGATATTTCTTCCCACTTCCACTCTGGAATGGGAAGAGGCTGCAGAACTCCTCCTGGTCTCTGGTGTTCTGCTTTGACTCTCTGGCAGGTCAAGCAGGTACTGATATATCTGGCCACGTCTCGCTTGAGTCCAGACCACCAGAACCTTTGTCTTAAATCTTGGTACATCTTGGTAGAACCAGGATGCATAGAGTACGGGGTACTGTGGGCTTCTTCTAAAATATTCCTTCTTAGTTCCTCATCATTGGGGACGCAAAGGCGGTCTCCAAAATAGAGGATGCCACTATCTGATACTCGAAACTCTGAATTTTCTGCCTCTTGGATGCCCTGCTTGATCTTCTGGATCTCTGGGTCTTGATCTTGCTTTTCTTGTATATCTTTAAGCAGGGTTGACTCTAGGGTCAATGCAGAAAATTGCCCAACTATTACTTCGACTCCAAAATCTTTTATTTCTTTCTGAAGTGGTAGAGACAGTGATGAAAGGGACATCAGTGCTGCACCGGATTTTCTGCTCAGTGCATCTGCCACTTTATTAGCTTTACCTGGGTGGTAGAGGATTTCACAGTCATAATCTTTGACCAACTCTAGCCACCTGCGCTGCCTCATATTCAGGTCCTTCTGAGTGAAGAAGTACTTCAAACTCTGATGGTCTGTGAAGATTCTGCACTGCACTCCATACAGGTAGTGTCTCCAAAGCTTCAGTGCAAAAACCACAGCTGCTAGCTCAAGGTCGTGGGTAGGGTAATTCTTCTCATAGTCCTTGAGCTGTCTGGAGGCATATGCTATTACTTTACCATCTTGCATGAGGACAGCTCCAAGGCCCATCTTGGATGCATCACTGTAGATGTCAAAGGCCTTGTCACTCTCTGGAACAGTCAGGATGGGAGCACTGGTCAGTCTCTTCTTCAGCTCTAGAAAACTGTGCTCGCATTTATCGTAGCTCAATTGGTTACCAGGATTAGTTAGGAACTCTAGTACTTTAGCCTGGAGGTCTAGAGTTCGAATCCTGGGGAAGGCAAAAACCCGCTGGCCAGGGGCGGGAAGACCACTAGTAGTAGAGTAACGACACGGCCAACAGTTAGACAGGGCCGGGTCGTTACATAAAAAGGCGCCTTTTTATTGTAACGACCCGGCCCATTTGGCGGCCCATTTGGCGGTCTCGACCGTCGACCGTCGACCGTGCCGTTACCAATACTAGGTCTTCCCACTCCTGGACGTGGATTTTTGCCTTCCCAGGATTCGAACTCTAGACCCAGGCTTAAATCTAGTTCTTTGCGAATCCTGAATACCAATTAAGCTATAGCTCAATTGGTATTCAGGATTCACAAAGAACTAGATTTAAGCCTGGGTCTAGAGTTCGAATCCTGGGAAGGCAAAAATCCACGCCCAGGAGTGGGAAGACCTAGTATTGGTAACGGCACGGTCGACGGTCGACGGTCGAGACCGCCAAATGGGCCGCCAAATGGGCCGGGTCGTTACAATCAGATCCTGAGACGGGTAGGCAAAGTGGCCTACGAACTGGAGTTACCGCCAGAAATGTCGGCTATCCACAATGTCTTCCATGTATCAATGCTTAGGAAATGTACCTCTGATGTGAATCAAATGATAGAGCCCCAACCAGTACAGGAGAACCTAAGTTCCAAACGCCGACCTATTCGGATCCTAGACCGGGAAGTCAAAAAGCTAAGGAACAAGGAAGTACCCTTAGTAAAGATTCTGTGGCGGAACGAACAATTCGAAGAAGCCACATGGGAACGAGAGGAGACAATACGATTAAAGTATCCGGAATTATTTTAAAGTTCGGGATGAACTTTTTATAAGGTATGGAGGATTGTAACACCCCAAAATTTTCCCATATGAAATATTATGAATTCATGAAACATTATTATTATTATGAAATTTCATGATGGGCTTAGCTTAATGGGCTTGGATGTGGATTAGTGCAAAATGTGATAAAAAGGAAATGTAAAAGGGAGGAAGCAAGGATTGAACCTTGAACCTCCTAGTTGCACTAACAATGTCTTAACCATTGTACCAAGCCATGTTTCATGTTGAGAGAATAAGAAACATGCTTGTTAAAGCTAGGGAAGTGAAGAGACATGTCCCTTCATGAGAAGAGTATAAATAAGAGAGGGAGAAAGAAGTTACATTTCTTCTTCATCTTCCCCACTTCAATTTTCGAAAACCTAGAGCCCTTCTCCCCCCCTTTCCAATTTCGAAAAGTGCACCCTAGGGTTCTAACCCTAGGGAATTGGAAGGAAGAGGAACCATTCAAGGATCTTGCCCTCTACTAGGGCCAAGAGTGCTAGAGAAGTCTAACAAGAGAAACTCTCACCTCTCCTTCAACCAAGGGTACCCTAAGGAGTAAGAGAAGGAGAAATTCAAGCGAAAGGATGTAAGTAACCCCTCGCCTGCAGTGTAATAGTTGTGTATGATCTTTTGCTCTTGTGGTTTTCGAAAATGGGGGTTTTCCCCTTTGTAAGTTTCGGCCACCCCTTAAGGGGAGGCCTTGGTTACTCCTTAATACATGAGAAGACCCCTTGAGACTTAGGGTACATATGTATGTTGATTTTCTTTATGATGTATGAACAAAAAACTAGGGTTTTACCCTTGTGTAAGTTTCGGCCAACACCCAAAGAGGAGGCCTTGGTTACTCCTTGATGCATAAGGAAACCCATTGGAACTTAGAGTATACATATATGTTGTGTCCCTTCATTTTGTGATGACAAAAAAAACTAGGGTTTAGGGTTTGGATGGGTTTCGGCCAAGGCATGGAAACTAGGGTTAGTGAGGGTTGAATTATCCTATAAAATATCCATGCTTAGTATATTGTATAATAGTGTATACAAGGTGTTTGTATAAATGGCTGTGTGAATGTTTCATTTCAAAAACCCTAATTTCCCCTACCCTAGGATATTCGGCCAACACCCTAAGATTAGTGTTTGTGTAGGTTAAACTACCCTATGAGATATGCTTATGTTTGGGGATGATGATATGTATATGCATGTGATGTTAAATGGAATGTTTGATTGGAAAAACTTTAACTCCCCCCTAGCATGACTTTCGGCCAAGGCATAAACCATTAGGGTTGTGAAGGTTGAGTATCCCATGATGTATGCTATGCTTAGTACGATACATGATATATATATGTGATGCTTGTATGGGATGTACCCTAGGAGATATGCTTATGTTTGGGATGATGATATGTAAATGCATGTGATGTTAAATGGAATGTTTGTTTGGAAAACTTAATGTTTAGCATGCTACCACTTCCTATGATATGTGTATGATCTATGTGACCAATCTTGTCATATATAAAGTATGTTTAATTGGTTGAATTATGATATATGTATGAGCATGTCTTATGGCCCATGGGGCACCCTTATGAGATTGCATGCGATGTGTATGTTAAAATGCTTGAAAGGATATTCCACTAAGTATGGGATCAAGAACACCCTTATGTTGTGTGGTGTGTCCCTATGGGATCAAGAACACCCTTATGTTGTGTGGTGTGTCCCTATGGGATCCGGAACACTCTTGAAGAGTGGTGTGTCCCTTAAGAAGTGAATCTGGAGTACTCTTTAGCATATATGTAATGACATGATAAGTATTTTACTTTGTAAGTTGTGTACCCGACTCGTAAGGGGGTCGTTAAACAAATCCAGGGTGCATGTTAACTTAAGGTCATGGCTCCGGTAGGACGTAAGGGTCCTGCTCTAATTGGTTGGTGGCTCGCTACCCCAATCCATTAGGGAACGCGCATTATGTGGTACACAACTAGGCCCTATATGATATGGATGTATTTTTAAGTAATACCTTTATGGAATTGTTTTGAAAACATTTATTATATGTGAAGGGTATGCTTAAGATACTTTATACTGCATGCTTAGAAACTTTGATGTTTAGTATGCTATGATGAACTCATGCTTATGATTTATTATGTGTACATGTTGTATTCTTTCGTATGGATTTTGCGAGTAGGACAAGATCCTTACTAAGCATTTGTGCTTACTAGTTTATGTGTTGCCTTATGCTGCAGATAAGGGTAAGGAACACTTAAACTAAAGGAAGAGGCAGGAGGCTGAAGATGTGTGGGGTGGTGGCTCGGGAAAGAAAGATTCTTATATCTACTTTATTATGCTTATGTTTACGTTCCTTGACAATAAATGTTAGTGATTAGGATTGATATTGCATGATAATGATTACACTTGGAGTTCTCATATATTTGATTTTGTTTGATTATATTATGAGTTGAAATAATATGTGAACCTATCATGTTATAGAATAACTCTTGGTTAAAATATTTCAAATGATGTTCTAATGATTTAAGCTTGATATTTGATTGACATGTACTGACTAGCATGCTTAGCACTTGTAAATATCACTTGATAGTTTTAGACAAGCATGCTTGGCACTTAGTCCTTGCGCACTTGCAATTATTATATGTTAAATTTTTATTATATGAATGAATGAGTAGTACGTAACCCCGCCTCGAGAGTAGATATAAGGGCGGGCGTTACATGCGCCCATCTAATCCACTTGGTTGACTGACCCTGCCCCATAGCCTTCAACGAGAGTCCCCACCGGTCAACGAGGGTAAATCGCGGGATAGAGATAC
>JAGFNQ010000980.1:56544-141016 GCA_024364735.1 Boesenbergia rotunda | reverse complement strand
TTTGATGTGAATCAGATGATAGAGCCCCAACCAGTACAGGAGAACCTAAGTTCCAAACGCCGACCTATTCAAAACCTAGATCGGGAAGTCAAAAAGCTAAGGAACAAGGAAGTACCCTTAGTAAAGGTTCTGTGGCGGAACGAACAAGTCGAAGAAGCCACATGGGAACGAGAGGAGGCAATACGATTAAAGTATCCGGAATTATTTTAAAGTTCGGGAAAAACTTTTTATAAGGGATGGAGGATTGTAACACCCCAAAATTTTCCCATATGAAATATTATGAATTCATGAAATATTATTATTATGAAATTTCATGATGGGCTTGGCTTAATGGGCTTGGATGTTAATTAGTGCAAAATGTGATAAAAAAAAGATGTAGAAAGGAGGAAGCAGGGATTGAACCTTGAACCTCCTAGTTGCACTAACAATGTCTTAACCATTGCAGCAAGCCATGTTTCATGTTGAGAGAATAAGAAATATTCACGTTAAAGCTAGGGAAGTGAAGAGACATGTCCCTTCATGAGAAGAGTATAAATAAGAGAGGGAGAAAGAAGTTTCTTTTCTTCTTCTTCTTCCCCACTCCAATTTTCGAAACCTAGAGCCCTTCTTCCCCCTTTGTCATTTTCGAAAAGTGCACCCTAGGGTTCTAACCCTAGGGAATTGGAAGGAAGGAGAACCATTCAAGGATCTTGCCCTCTACTAGGGCCAAGAGTGCTAGAGAAGTCTAACAAGGGAGATTCTCACCTCTCCTTCAACCAAGGGTACCCTAAGGAGTAAGAGAAGGAGAAATTCAAGCAAAAGGATGTAAGTATCCCCTCGCCTGCAGTGTAATTGTTGTGTATGAATTCCTTCTTCTTGTAGTTTTCGGAAATGGAGGTTTTACCCTTGTGTAAGTTTCGGCCAACACCCAATGAGGAGACCTTGGTCACTCCTTGATGCATGAGAAGACCCCTTGGAACTTAGGGTATATGTATATGTTGTTTCCTTCAAAATGTTGTGAACAAAACCTAGGGTTTTACCCTTGTATAGGTTTCGGCCACCCCAAGGGGAGACCTTGGCTACCCTTGATGCATGAGGAGACCCCTTGGGACTTAGAGTATACATATATGTTGTGTCCCTTCATTTTGTGATGACAAAAACTAGGGTTTAGGGTTTGGATGGGTTTCGGCCAAGGCATGGAAACTAGGGTTAGTGAGGGTTGAATTATCCTATAATATATCCATGCTTAGTGTATTGTATGATAGTGTATACAAGGTGTTTGTATAAATGTCTGTGTGAATGTTTCATTGCAAAAACCCTAATTTCCCCTACCCTATGACTTTCGGCCAACACCCTAAGGTTAGGGTTTGTGTAGGTTAAACTACCCTATGAGATATGCTTATGTTTGGGGATGATGATATGTATATGCATGTGATGTTTAAATGGAATGTTTGATTGGAAAACTTTAACTCCCCCCTAGCATGACTTTCGGCCAAGGCATAAACCATTAGGGTTGTGAAGGTTGAGTATCCCATGATGTATGCTATGCTTAGTACGATACATGATATATATATGTGATGCTTGTATGGGATGTACCCTAGGAGATATGCTTATGTTTGGGATGATGATATGTAAATGCATGTGATGTTAAATGGAATGTTTGATTGGAAAACTTAATGTTTAGCATGCTACCACTTCCTATGATATGAGTATGATCTATGTGACCAATCTTGTCATATATAAAGTATGTTTAAGTGGTTGAATTATGATGTATGTATGAGCATGTCTTATAACCCATGGGGCACCCTTATGAGATTGCATGCGATGTGAATGTTAAAATACTTGAAAGGATACTCCACTAAGTATGGGATCATGAACACCCTTATGTTGTGTGGTGTGTCCCTATGGGATCAAGAACACCCTTATGTTGTGTGGTGTGTCCCTATGGGATCAGAAACACCCTTGAAGAGTGGTGTGTCCCTTAAGAAGTGAATCTGGAGTACTCCTTAGCATATATGTAAAGACATGATAAGTATTTTACTTTGTAAGTTATGTACCCGACTCGTAAGGGGGTCGTTAAATAAATCCGGGGTGCATGTTAACTTAAGGTCATGGCTCCGGTAGGACGTAAGGGTCCTGCTCTAATAAGATTGGTGGCTCGCTACCCTAATTCATTAGGGAACGCGCATTATGTGGTACACAACTTGGCCCTATATGATATGGATATATTTTTAAGTGATACCTTTATGGAATTGTTTTGAAAACATTTATTATATGTGAAGGGTATGCTTAAGATATTTTATATTGCATGCTTAGAAACTTTGATGTTCAGTATGCTATGATGAACTCATGCTTATGATTTATTATGTGTACATGTTGTGTTCTTTCGTATGGATTTTGCGAGTAGGACAGGATCCTTACTAAGCATTTGTACTTACTAGTTTATGAGTTGTCTTATGCTGCAGATAAGGCTAAGGAACACTTAAACTAAAGGAAGAGGCAGGAGGCTGAAGATGTGTGGGGTGGTGGCTCGGGAAAGAAAGATTCTTATATCTACTTTATTATGCTTATGTTTATGTTCCTTGACAATGAATGTTAGTGATTATGATTGATATTGCATGATAGTGATTACACTTGGAATTCTCATATACTTGATTTTGTTTGATTATATTATGAGTTGAAATAATATGTGAACCTATCATGTTATAGAATAACTCTTGGTTAAAATATTTCAAATGATGTTCTAATGATTCAAGCATGATATTTGATTGACATGTACTGGCTAGTATGCTTAGCACTTGTAAATATCACTTGATAGTTTTAGACAAGCATGCTCAGCACTTAGTCCTTGCACTCTTGCTTTTATTATATGTTAATATTTTAGTATATGAATGAATGACTAGTACGTAACCCCACCCCGAGAGTAGATATAAGGGCGGGCGTTACAATTTTGCCTAAGTACTCCAGTTTCAAAAATTCTTAAATCTTTCAAAATTTTACCTAAGTACTCTAGTTTCAAAATTTCTTAAAGCTTTCAAAATGTTGCTAAGTACACTAGCTTCAAGATTTTTACTCAAGCTTTCAAAATTTTCCTAAGTACTCTAGCCTTTCAAAAGTTTCTTACTTTAAGCTTGTCAAAATTTTTTTTAAGTACTCTAAAGCTTAAGTTTTTCAAAACTGTATTAAAACTGAAATTCTTACTTAAGCTAACATTTTCAAAAAGTTTTTAAGTACAAGTAAAGTTTTTTTTAACCCCACGAATTTTTGAAAAATCTAGGGGGAGATTCCTTCCAGGGGGAGGGAACAAAAGTTAAAACTTTTTCATGTTTTGCTTAAACTTAACTTTTTGAACTAGGGTTGCCATAAATCAAAAAGGGGGAGATTGTTGGTGCAGAATGCACCTAAGTCAAACCTGTGTTTTGAGAATGGCAACATAGGTCAAATGTTAAGTCTTTCTTGTTTTCTAACAAGTCACTCTAGTGTTCAGGAAAAGCCCTAGCGAAGGACTGCTAGGCACTGGCAAAGGAATGCCAGGGTAAAAAGACCTAGAGAAGGACTGCTAGGCACTAGCGAAGGAAAGCCAGGGTCAAAAGACCTAGCGAAGGACTGCTAGGCGCCAGGTGAAGGACAGTCTGGGACTGAAGCCCTAGCGAAGGAATGCTAGGCACCGAGCGAAGGGCAGCTCGGCATCCAAGACCTGACAAAGGACCGTCAGGCAAAAGTCCAACTAGAGGAACGGTTGGCATCAGGTAAATTCTCCCGAGAGGAGTAGGTGAGGACGCGTTTCCCGTCGAGGGAACAGTAGGCGTTGGTTCGACCTAGGGCTCCATTTTAGAGACCAAAGTCAGAACCAAGACAGCTAAGGCTGTATAAATAAATATTTTATTTGCTTTAGTGTGTTTTGGACTAACCCTGGATGCAGGACCGAAGGAACGTGTGTCTGCAGCTCAGAGAGCCTCAAAGGAATGAGGCAATAGCTGACCAGGGCGCCCGGAGTGTCCCGGGCGCCCCCAAGGTGAATACCAAACACAACAAATGCAAAGTAGCCTCGACTGTTCATATTCGGGGCGCCCCCGTGCTCCCGGGCGCCCCCGCTGCTCCCGGGCGCCCCCTGCGCTGCGGGCGCCCCCATGCGCAACCTCGAACCCGAACCCCTCGAAGCCAAGGAGATAGGACTTTGACCCGGTCAATCCGGGCGCCCCGAGCGATCCGGGCGCCCCGAGCGATCCGGGCGCCCCGATCAAAGCGGATCCAGAGGATAGACGCTGACCGAGAGCTCTACGGATCAGAGGCCACGTGGGGGGCGCCCCCGACGTCCCGGGCGCCCCCAGGCCCTATATAAAGGGCCTTCGAACAAGGCTTCAGGACACCCGTTCTCTCAACGCCCCAAAGATCTTCTACGCTCGTGCCTTGCTCCGGAAACACTCCAACTCGAGCCGACGACGTTCCGCTGCCCCGAAAGAGTCAATCCACTCCGGACGTCGGTAACGAAGATTGAATTTTTTATTATTATTGTTAGTGCACTTATTTGTAATAAATTATTGTAAACTATTTTGCGCGTATATAGAATTGCCCAAAGTAAACGGTCAACGACCATGGGCCTTGGAGTAGGAGTCGACACAGGCTCCAAACCAAGTAAATCGACTGTGTCTTTGTGCTGTGATTGTTTTTATTTTATTTCCGCTGCGTACGTGCTCTTTACGAAAATCCAAACGATTTCCGATATTCACCCCCCCTCTATCGGTTTTCTCGATCCAACAGATTGTGGCACTCCTTCAGCGTTTTTAGGGATTTCCAGTCCAGATTGGATAATCATCCATATGCCCACTTGAGTTTTTAGGTGGACTTCCATCCGACTCTTCCAGTAGGAGAAATCCTCCCCACTGAAAAGTGGTGGTCTGGCTGTACTGAACCCTTCTTGCATGACCATCTGAAAATCAAATAGGAACAAGAAAAAAAATGTACCAAGACTTGATCTTCGATTAGTAGTGCGGGAAGAAGATAGATATAAAACGAATTATTGAGTGGTGTTGCACCAACCTGGATTAACGATAAAAATTCGATCGAGAAAAAAAATTAAAATTAAAAAAAAAACCGAAAACTCCCAAATTGGTGGTTGCACCAAATTTGAGCTTCCCCACTCTGATACCACTTGTTGGATCGAGAAAATACGATAGAGGGGGTGTGAATATCGTAAAATCGTTTCGGATTAGAGAAGAGAATGCGCAGTGGAAATTTAAATCAAACACACAGACCACAAGCGTTTTTACTTGGTTCGGAGTCGCGGTCGGCTCCTACTCCAAGGCCCACGGTCCTTGACCGTTTACTGCGGGCAATTCTGTAATGCACAAAGTTTTACAAAGATTTGTACAATAATAGTGCAGTAAAAAGAACAAGTTTACTCTTCATTACCGACACCCGGTGTGGATCGAGCTTCGGAGCGGAGGGTCGTCGTCGGCGCTAGAATCTCGAGATTGGGAGTTTCCGGAGTTGAGTGCTTGAGCGAAGAGCGTTGAGGCGTTCGAGAGTTGTGTCTTGAAGCCTTGGGGGTCGAGCCCCTTTTATAGTGCACCTAGGGGGGACTCTGGACGTTGGGAGCGCCCTCCACGTGCCTCTGGATCCGCAAACCCCTATCCGAAACTCGGTCAGCCCTTATACATCTAGGATCGGGCTCGGAGCTGACGGTGGCGCCCGGGACACTGGGGGCACCCTGCTTGACTTGGTTAATAGGCTTCATGGTTGATTTTTGCTTCGGTTCATTTCTTTGCTTGGACTCAGGGCGCTCGGGACCTCCAGGGCGCCCTGCCTAGTGCAGTTTCGAAGCAACTCTTTGCTTGGTTGTTTGCTTTGACCTTGGGGGCGCCCGGGACCTCCAGGGCACCTTGCCCAGCTGCTGCCCCTCTCCTTTGGGGCGTTCTGAGCTGCAGAAACTCGTTCCTTCGGTCCTACATCCAGGGTTAGTTCCAAAACAACAAGGTAAGAGTGTTAGATAATTTTTTACAGTTGTAGCTATCTTGGTTCTGACTTCGGGTCTCCAATATGGAACCCTAGGTCGAACCGACGCCTACTGTTCCCTCGACGGGGAACGTGTCCTCACCTACTCCTCTCAGAAGAGTTTACCTTTTGCCAACCGGCTCCTCCGGTTGGACTTTTACCTAGCAGTCCTTCGCCAGGTGCCTAGCAACCCTTCGCCAGGTCTTCGGTACCAAGCAGTCCTTCGCCAGGTGCCTAGCAGCCCTTCGCCAGGTCTTGGACCCAGCAGCCCTTCGCCAGGTGCCTAGCAGTCCTTTTCCAGGTCTACGACTCCTAGCAGCTCTTCGCCAGGACTTCTTTCTGCACACTTAGTGAGCATATTAGACCAACATAACATCTTAACTTTTGAACCCTTTGCCATTATCAAAACCTAGATTCGACTTAGGTGATTCCTGCACCAACACAAACTACACGAGGCTACGTCGGATATGCAAATTAGTAAACGAGATCTACTACTCAACAAGCTGTACACCATCAAGATGCAAGATGGGGAAACAGCAGCACAACTCCAGGCAAAGATCCAAGAGCTGATGAACGGACTACACACAATAGGTCATAAGGTGAAAACCATGACTTAATAAGGTATACCTTAAACTCGTTCCCAAGAAACTCGTTGTGGGCATCTTTGGTAGATGCTTACAAGGTTTCTAGGAACCTCTCTGACATTAAGCTTGATGAATTGTTTTCAGAATTAGAGTTACATGAACAAACTAATAATGCAATGGTAGAGAAAAGTATAGCTTTTGTTGCAGGTAAAACTCTAGGACTCGATACCTGAGTCCGAATCCGATTCGGAGTCCGACCACGACGGAATCGATCATCCAGAACTAGTCCGGATGGCTCGCAACTACTACAAGTTGTTAATGAATCAAATGAACAAAAACAAGATGACATAAAAGAAGGATGATCCAGCTGAACCCTCACTCAACGAGCTAGATGACCAAAAGCAACGTAAACTGTTACGGGTGCAACAAGTAGGGTCACTTCAAATCGGAGTGTCCCAACTTGAAGGAAAACAAAAAAACTCGGAAGAAGAAGGTGCTTCAATCCTCCTCGCGGGATGAAGAAGAGGCCTTGCACTCCAACCTCATCGCGCTGACCACCTCAGAAGACCTCAACTCTGAAATAGAATCAGAACCTGATGAAGACGTCGGCACCGGAAAGCTCCCAATCTTGGAGGATGGACGAATTACGGTAAGAGGCTATCCTGAATCGAAGCTTTACGACTTAATCTCTTACTTGTCATGCAAGTTGGCAAAAGCCAACGTCTGGGTTGAAACCTCCGATAGGAAGTCAAAATCTTGAAAGAGGAAGTCAACTCGAGTTCCTTAATCGAGTCAGTTCAAGAAGGAACCTTGACTCAAGTTCAAAAGCTTGAGGAAGAGAATTCCTCCATGAAAACTCAAGTCAAGGAACTCAGAGTCGCGTTAGAACAGTTTACCTCAGGTTCGAAGAATCTTGACATGATTCTTGGAAAACAGAAGTCAGTTCTAAATCGACCTGGACTAGGCTATCGATCCAACTCACGATACAGATCTTATTACTCTGTATTGAACCAAACTAGATCCCGAGTCCAAGCAGGGTCCCTAGGCTAAGTTTGAACAAACAAGCTGGACCAAACCAATATTGGATCCCCAAGGACAAGACTCACGTCTTGCCTTGCCCATATCAAGGCTTCAATCCGTGGGGAGCCTATATAAAAACCATTTTTGTACTTAGTGTGGGATTGTTTAGCATCGATTGAGGGGGGGGGGTGAATATCAATAAAACTTTTTCAGATATAAAAAAGAATATTACGTAGCAGAAATTTAAAACAACGCTAACACATTTTCTTTTACGTGGTTCAGAGTCTAGATCGGTTCGTACTCCAAGGCCCACGGTCCTTAACTGTTTACGTTGGGTAATTCTATATTTCACAAAAAGGTTACAAATTTGAAGCACGAATATAGAATTAAATTTAAGCAATTAAATTAAAAATATCGATGATCAGAGATGGACTCGAAGATCGGAGCAGCGGGTCGTCGTTGGTTCTTGAAACTTGAGAACGGAGAGATTAGAGTAGAGCGCTTGAGTATTTGCATTGGAAGAAGTCTTGTCTGGAAGCAACGGGGTGAACCCTTTTATACCCAGTCATCCGGGGCGCCTGTGTTGAATGGGGCGCCTGACACGTGTGCCTATCTGCGCGCATCTTTATCCGTATACTTGGCCAGCGTTATCCCTTCAACCAGTGTTCCTTGGACGACTAGGGTGCCTTTATGGTCACGAGCGCCTCCCTTGCTGATGTGGAGGCTCAGCTTCGCAGCCTTCTAGAAAACACCCTTCTGGGAGCCAGTATCCATACAGGCGCCTGTATGATCAGGCGCCTGACTCATTTCAGGCGCCTGGGAAGTAGAGAACTCCATCCTTTGTTCCTGCAACCAGGGTTAGTTCCAAAAACACAAATAATAGATAAATTAAGTACAGTTAACAGCCTACGCTGTCTTGGTTCTAACTTTGACCTTCCATAATGGAACCCTAGGTTGAACCGACACCTAATGTTCCCTCCGATGGGAAACGCGTCCTCGCTTACTCCTCTTAGGAGAATTTACCTTTTGCCAACCGGCTCCTCCGGTTGGACTTTTGCCCGATCTTCAGGATCAGGACTTCGTACCCAGTCCACGACCAGGACTTATTGCCCAACCCTCGGTCAAGTCTTCGGTTCCCAGCCCTCGGCCAAGACTTATTATCTAATTCCTCGAATCAGGGCTTTATACCCAGTCCACGACTAGGACTTATTGCCCAACACTCGGTTAGATCTTCAGTGCCCAACCCTCGACCAGGACTTATTGCCCAATTCTACGAACCAGGACTTCGTGCCTAACTTACCTAGGGCTTTTCTTACGCACTTAAACAAATTCATTAGATCACAATGTTGTTGGTGCAAGATGCATCAGTGATGTCCTCCTCTAAGTGTTTCAATGTTTGACAATATATTTAAGTCAGTGATACATTGAACAAGGGAAGGGTGAGTGAAGAAAAGAGTATCAAAGTGAACCAAAGTCCTAGTTAACCTAGGCACGAAGTCCTGGTGAGTGAAGCTGTGCACTAAGACCTGGTGAGTGAAGCTGGGCACGAAGTCCTGGTGAGTGAAGCTGGGCACTAAGACTGGGTGAGTGAAGCTGGGCACGAAGTCCTGAAGCTGGGCACTAGGACCTGGTGAGTGAAGCTGGGCATGAAGTCCAGGTGAGTGAAGCTGGGTAAAAGTCCTGATGAGTGAAGTTAGGCACGAAGTCTTGGTGAGTGAAGTTGGGCAAAAGTCCTGATGAGTGGAGTTAGGCACGAAGTCTTGGTCCGAGGGATTGAGCAACTTAGCTGAGCAATGACTAAGGACTAGAGACGGGTCGAGGGTCGGACGTCTTGAGATCCGAGAGTATCGAAGGCTAAGCAAAAGTCCACCCGAATGAACTGGGTGGCAACCATCTCCCGAGAGGAGTAGGTTCAAGGCGCGTTCCCGGAGGTGGAACATAGACGTCGGTTCGACCTAGGGTTTTGTGGAAATTCGAAGTCAGAACCAAGTCTTTAAGATTAAGATTATCTGCTTGCTTGTCTTGTCTTTGATTGCATTGCAGGTACCTAAAAGTTGGAAACAAGGCAGGAAAACGAACACAAGCGACCTGGAAGAAGAGCTCTAGGCACCTGTATTGAAAAAGGTGCCCAGAGAAACAGGGCGCCCTGGACTGGCATCCATCTCCCATGCTCCTGTTAACACAGGCGCCTAAGAGCTACCAGGTGCCCTGCATGGGTGAGACGCCTGGGAGGAAAGGCTTTATCCCTACTGCAAGTTCAGCTCGAGGATGGAGTTTGACCAAGCTATATGAGGCGCCTCATTGATCACAGGCGCCCCAATGAACCCTATAAAAGGGGCTTCAACCCCTCAGCTCATAACAGAACTTCCAAGATCATTCTATGCTTTCTGACTGACGGCAAAGCGCTAACGACGAGTCTTTGAGACCAAGGAAGCTCCGGGAGGAAGTGCGCAGCACTTCGGAGTTCCAGATCGGCCAAGTCTTCGACTCTTTCATTTGGTTTGTTTTACATTCAGTATTTAATTTCTTTAAATCTTTTTGATTGTAAATCATGCACTGTAAGACGGGTTTCTCTGCCTCTGAAAAGTTCAGAAAGGAGACCATTAGTGGACGGGCGTTCCCGTGCTTAGGCCTTGGAGGTACTGACCATGCGGGGTCGGGAATCAAGTAAAAATCTCGTGTGCAATCTATGTTGTCGTTTATTTTTCCATTTTTGTTTTCCGCTGTGCTACTAACTCTGAGTCAAGAACGAAGATCCGAAAGATGAGTTTTTCTACGATGTTTCCATGAGATTTTTACAGTCGATATTCACCCCCCCTCTCTATCGACGACACCGGTCTAACAAATGTAACCTTAACTTATGAACCCTTTGCCATTATCAAAACTCAGGTTAGATCTTGGTGCTTCTGGCACCAACACTTAGATGATTTATTTTCTTTTCTTGAATTATTGCTTGATGTTTGTTTATTTCTTTTTCGCAATATTATTCTGCTTAGACATAGGAAAGGTTAGTTAAGGATAAGACTTACTTTAAACTTGAACAACATAGTATTAGGAGGATGTGAGATGATAGTACGTTAGGGAAGTCTGCCTAAGGAGTCAAGTAGGGTAAGACGTACCCTATTTGGTCCAGTGGAACTAGCTGAAGCTACCTCTCCAAATCCTAAGCTAGTTAGACTAGAGTGTCTCAAACAGTAATTTGAAAATGATCTTTCTTTAAAAGACTTTATCTAGGAAAGGGTTGTTGATCCATTAAGGCTACGGCCAAAGAAGACATCTGTGCCTCGCCAAGATCTAGAAGCTAATTATTGAAACCCACTTTTAAATTACTATTTTCTAAACTCAAATCTAACACAAGCTTCAATTAAATCATAGTTTAACATAAAATCAAAGATAAAAATAATACATCTCACAAAACAGATAAGGAAACCTATTTTATCACTTAGAATTGGGTATGATGGCTAGGACCTAATAATGTTGTCAAACCCAACCAACCAAATTAATTCTACCCTTAATATACATTTAATGAAAATTCACTTAATATTTTCAAAATTAATTTCACTTAATATTTTCAAAATTAATTTCATCTAATTAAATTTCACATAATATTTTCAAAATTAAAATTCACATAATATTTTCAAAATTAATTTCACTTAATATTTTCAAAATTAATTTCATCTAATAAAATTTTACTTAATATTTTCAAAATTAAATTTCACTTAATATTTACAAAATTAAATTCATTTAATTAAAATTCACTTTATATTTTCAAAATTAATTCGAACTCAATTTTTTTAACCTAAAACTGAAAACCTGTGACACAAAAGGAACCTATAAGATCAACATGCTTGATAACCTTAGATATGGGTGAGACAATTAGGCAATGAAATTCAATCAATCTATCCTTACTTCTACATAAATGGATCCAAATCATAAATACTTTATGTATAGGTACATAATGATTTGGACCAGTGGATGCTCCAGGCATATGACTAGGGATAAATTGAAGTTCTCCAAAACCAAGTTCAAAGACCTAGGCTCAGTGGCATTTGGCAACAATGCCACACTTAAGGTAATTGGGTCAGGTAATATTGAACTAAACTTCGATTTCATTATCAAAAAGGTGTTGCTAGTTGATAACTTTAAATTTAACCTACTTAGCATTAGCCAACTGTGTGATACTGGATATGTAGTTACCTTTACCAACTCTGACTCAGACTATGCCTGATGTAAACTAGATAGAAAAAGTACAAGTGGGAGTTATCAATTATTAGGACACAGTCTAGTCAGCTGGTGTAGCAGAAAGCAACACTGTGTTGTCTTATCCACAATTGAAGCAGAATATGTTGCCCTAGGAGAGTGTGTAGCACAACTGTTATGGATGATGCACATCCTTAAAGATTTCAAGCTAGACTATGCCTAAACAAAAGTATTCATTGACAATATAAGCTCGATCAATCTTACAAAAAACCCTATTCTTTACTCCCGAACCATACACATTGAAGTAAAACATCATTTTGTTAGGGATCACGTAACCAGGGGCAAAATCGTACTTACACTTGTGTACTCAAAATCTAATCTAGCCGACATCTGTACCAAACCCTTACCTGAGTCTATGATTAGCTTACTAAGAAGGCAGTTAGGGTTGTGCTTAGTAGAATAGGGCTATTTTCATTTATTCTTCCAAAAGTTTTTTAAAACTAGTATTTCATTTTTTTTTTTGAAAAATTATTTTTCTTATTATGTTTTGAATTTTAAAACATTTTCTGACTTAGATTTTTCAAAAAAAAAATTACCCCCTTCAAAACTAAGGTTTTTAACGCAATGGACTTAGCCTAGGACTTAACCCTGGAATTGCATGCTCCTATAGATCTAGAAGCCAACATCTCACAAGCACATTAGGACACTTTGATTGATAACTTAGACTAGGTTGAGATGCTTTGGTTTATGCCTTGACTCAAGATACTTTATGTCAGTGCATCAAGAGCAGCTGGGGCGATAAATACATTTGAACAACAATCAAGCTAAGTATTCAAGCTTAGAAAATCTAACTTGATCAGATCACTTAACTTGACTAGCCCTAGTGAAAGCTACTATTATATAACAGTTAGTAAGTAGCTAACTGGGTTAGACAGGGCCCGAATGAGTTCAATTTATGATGTTTGTTTTTTTTTTGCTTGGACTCACTAGGATTGGTTCAATTTAGTTCAACATGCATTCAAAACTCAACTCTGCAAAATAAACTGGCTCTGATACACTATTTTTCTACGTCAAGTATGTTTTTTTTTATATATGGCAAAGGGGGAGAGTAAGAAAAAAAGTAAAGTTAAAAATTAATTTTTAATGTATTTTTTTAATCTTAATTTTTTTTATTTTTTTCAACTTCAAAAGTTTTTTTTTCAAAAATAGCTAAAAAAATCCCTTTTCAATTAAGAAAAGTTAAAATTTCCTTTTCAAGTAAGATATTTTCCAAAAGGTGTATTAACTTTTTCCAAACTTCAAATGTTTTGGAAAAGTTAGGAATTTTTCCAAAAGGTGTATTAACTTTTTCTAACTTCAAAAGTTTTGCGAAAGATTTTAACCATTTCCTCAAAAAGAGTATACTCAGTCAAGAGATGTTTTGAAAAACTGCATGTTTTTGAAAGCTTCAGGGGGAGAATCTTTAATTCAGGGGGAACATAATGCATGCTTTTCAAATATTTTTTAAAAAGGGGAAAGAGGTGAAATATGTCTGTTTGAAATAACTATTTTATTTCTGCTTTAACTTAACTTTTGAACTAGGTTGCCATATATCAAAAAGGGGGAGATTGTTGGTGCCGGAAGCACCAGATCGAACCCGAGTATTGATAATGGGAAAGGGTTCAAAGTTAATGTTAAGTTGTTATCTAATGGAACTGTTAAGTGTGCAGGAAAGTCCTAGGTAAATTAGGCACGAAGTCTTGACCTGTAGGGTTGAGCAATAAGTTCTGGTCATGGACTGGGCACTGAAGACCTTGTGGGATCATTTAGAATAGATAGAGGGGGGTTGAATATCGATCGACAATTTTTGAAAAACTGAGAGCAATTACACAGTGGAAAAATTCAATGCTACCACTGTTATTTTTTACTTGGTTTAGAGTCGCGGTCAGCTCCTATTCCAAGGCCCACGGTCCTTGATTGTTTACGATGGGCAACTCTATATTTCGAGAAAATAGTACATGTTTGAAGTTGAATACAAAATTAAAAAAATACAACAATTAAAACATTATACCGGCGATCGGAGAAGATTGAAGATCGGAGCCGCGGGTCGTCGTTGGCACTTGAGACTTGAGCACGGAGCATTTGGAGCAGAGCACTTGAAAGAAATTATTGGAAGTAGTTGTATTCTGAAGCATGGGGGTGAACCCCTTTTTATACCAAGTCCTTGGGTGCATGTGATGAAGGGGGTGCCTGACACGTGGCCTTCCCTGCGTGAATCTCCATCCGCAGACCTGGCCAGCGCGTATCCCTTCAACTGGGGTGCCTGAGCTGACTGGGGGGCCTATATCAACACAGGCACCTCAGATGCTGATGTGGAGGCTTGCTTCGAGTGTGCTTGGAAGAACCCTTGTCTGGGGTGCAAGTCACCATAGCCGCCTGTTCAAACAGGTGCCTGACTCCATTCAGGCGCATGGGAGCAGAAAACTTCACCATTTGTTCCTGCAACCAGGGTTAGATCCAAAACACAAATAATACATAGATAATATAAGTTTAAGCACAGTTAACTGCACGAGTTATCTTGGTTCTGACTTTGGGCTTCCGAAATGAAACCCTAGGTCGAACCGACTCCTAGTGTTCCCTTCTACGAGGAACGCGTCCTCACCTACTCCTCTCAGGAGAGTTTACCTATTTGCCAACCGGCTCCTTCGGTTGGACTTTTGCCCAATCCACCAGATCAGGTATTTGTGCCCAGTCCTCGACCAAGACTTATTGCCCAGCTTCACTCACCTGGTCTTCGGTGCCCAGCCCTCGGCTAGGACATATTGCCCAATTCCTCGAATCAGGACTTCGTGCCCAGTCCGTGACCAGGACTTATTGTCCAACCCTATGTCAAGACTTCGGTGCACAGCCTGCGGCTAGGACTTATTGCTCAATTCGTAGAATCAAGACTTTGTGCCTAGTGTACCTAGGACTTTTCCTGCTCACTTGAGTATCATTGTTAGATCACAAGATAACCTTAACTTATGAACCCTTTGCCATTATCAAAACACAAGTTTGATCATGGTGCTTCTGGCACCAATAATCTCCCCCTTTTTGATTTGTGGCAACCAGGTTCTAAAAGTTAAGTTTAAAGCATTTAAAGCACACATGACAAGCATGTTTATTTTAAGGGTAAATATTTACTAAGCTCCCCTGAAATAGAAATTCTCCCCCTGAAGCTTTCATGATATGCAGTTTTAAAAAACTAAGTGTATAAATTTTGACCAAGTGTTTTTCAAAACAATCTAAAGCATTTGCACTCTTACAATGATTTTTCACTTAAAAATTATTGTGCACTTAAAAATCTTTTTGCGCTTAGAAGATACTTTTTCACTTAGAAAATACTTTTTCACTTTGAAAAGATTTGCAAAACCAGAATTTTACTTTTGAAAAATTTCCCCTTAACATGCTTTTGCAAAACCAATTTCACTTAATCCAATTTTTGAAAAAAAATTCAGTTAGAATAATTTTCACTTAACCAATTTTTGCAAAAAAATTTACTTGAAAAAATTTTCAATTAACCAATTTTTGCAAAAAAAATTTTACTTGAAAATTTTTGACTTAACCAATTTTTGTAAAAAAAATTTAAGTATGTATTGAACCAACTCTAGTAAATTCAAGCAATAAAATGGACCAAACCAATTAAACTGAACTTGTTCGAGTTATGTCTAACCCAGTTAGCTACTTACTAACTGTGATATAATAGCAGCTTTCACTAGAGTTAGTTAAGTTAAGTGATTTGATCAAGTTAGATTTTCTAAGCTTGAATACTCAACTTGATTGTTGTTCAATTGTATTTAACGCCCCAACTGCTCCAGATGCACTGACTTAAAGCATCTTGAATCAAGGAGTAGACCTAAGGATCTCAACCCAGTCTAGGTTATCAATCAATGTACCCTAAGGTGCTTGTGAGATGTTGGCTTCTCGATCTATAGGTGCATTGAATTCTAGGGTTAAAGCCTAGGCTAGGTCCATTTGCGTAAAAACCCTAGTTTTATAGGGGGTAAGTTTTTGAAAAAACTAAGTCGGAAAACAATTTAAATTTCAAGACATAATAAAAGAAATGATTTTTCAAAATATATTAAATGTTAATTTTTTGAAAAAAATATTTTTGAAATGAAAATAGAACAATCCTATTCTACTATGCACAACCCTAATTGCCATCTAGTAAGCTAAACTCAGATTTAGGTAAGGGTTTAGTAAAGATGTCGGATTTTGATTCCACATGCATAAGTACAATTTCGCCCTTGGCTACGTGATCTCTAACAAAGTGATGTTTTACTTCTATATGTTTGGTTCTGGAGTGATGAATTGGATTTTTAGTCAGATTTATTGAACTAATATTGTCAATAAACACTTTGGTTTGGGTATAGTCCAGCTGGAAGTCCTTAAGAGTGTGCATCATCTATAAAAGTTATGCCTCACACTCTCCTAAGGTAACATATTCTGCTTCAGTTGTGGATAAAGCTACGCATTGTTGCTTTCTACTACACCAGCTGACTAGACTATGTCTTATTAATTGACAACTTCCACTTGTACTCTTTCTATCTAGTTTATACCCGGGATAATCAATGTTAGAGTATCCTGATAATTCAAAAGTGGAAGACCTAGGATACCAAATACCTACATTTAGGGTACTCTTAATGTACCTTAGGATCCTTTTTAGTGCTACTAAGTGGGATTCCTTAGCACATATTTGGTATCTAGTAGACATTCCTACAGCGAACAAAATGTCAGGTCTACTAGTAGTTAAGTACAATAGGATACCAATCATACTTCTGTATAGCTTTAGGTCAACTGGTTTACCTTCAGGGTCATTATCTATTTTGACATTTGTAGCCATGGGAGTACTTAAACTTTTAGAATTTTTCATTTTGAATTTCTTTATTAGTTCCTTTGCATATTTGGATTGATGAACATAGTTACCATCCCTGGTTTGTTTAATTTGGAGACCTAAGAAAAAGTTCAGCTCACCTACTAATCTCATTTCAAATTCGCTCTCCATAATTTTGACAAATTCTTTTAAAAAATTAGAATTTGTTGACCCAAATACTATATCGTCTACGTATATTTGAGGTATAAATATATCTTTTTCTAAGGTTTTAAAAAATAATGTTGAATCAATTTGTCCTTAGTTAAATTCCTTAGAAATTGAGTATGTTGATAATCTTTCATACCAGGACCTAGGTGCTTGTTTTAACGCATAAAGGGCTTTCCTAAGTTTGAACACGTATTCAGGTTTGTCTAAGTCCTCAAATCCTGGTGGCTTCCATACCTAAACTTCCTCTTTTATGAACCCATTAAGAAAGGCAGACTTAACATCCATTTGGTACAGTTTAAACCCTCTATGAGTTGCAAAAGCTAGTAACATCCTAATTGATTCAAGTCTAGCTATGGGGGCATAAGTTTCGTTATAATCTAACCCTTCGACTTGACTAAACCCTTTAGCTACTAAGCGAGCTTTGTTTCTCACAATTTCCCCTTGGTCATTTAACTTGTTTCTAAATACCCACTTAGTGTCTATTATTGACTTACCTTCAGGTATAGGTACTAAGTCCCAGACTTGTTTTCTCTCAAATTGGGCTAATTCTTCTTGCATTGTTATGATCCAATCTGGGTCAGGTAGGGCTTCTTCTATAGTCTTAGGTTCAATTTTTGAAATAAGAGCAATCTGACTATGATTTCTTTAAGAAGACCTTGTTCTAACTCATAAGGTTGGATCACCCATGATTTGGTCAGATGGATGATTGAGTTTGGGTTTCTTTGTTCTTCTAGAACTCGGTTCAGCCTCAGGTCCGGCTGGATGGTTTGGTTCAGTGTTTAGTTCAACTACTTGGGTTAGTTCAGTTATTGGTTCAGTTGATACCTCGATAGTAGGTTCAATTGACAATTCATTTAATGGTTCAATTAATGATTCACTATCTTCTTGATCAAGATTTGATTGGTTTTGATTGTTAATAGATTTTGTTTCAACTTCTTCGTCAAAAATTAAGTTGGTATTTTCCTCAATTTTATGGGTTTGTCTGTTGTAAACCCTATAGGCTCTACTAGTTGTTGAATATCCTAAGAAGGTCCCTGTGGTTGATTTTGATTGAAACTTACCTAGATAGTCCTTAGTGTTCAAAATATGAACATTGCACTCAAAAACTCTTAAATAATGTAAATTACGTAATCTATAATAATAAAGTTCATAGGGTGTCTTGTTGTGTCTTCTATTAATTAAGACCCTATTTTGAATATAACAGACTGTATTTACCGCTTCTGGCCAAAATTGATTAGTTAAGTTATATTCGTTGAGCATGGTCCTAGCGACTTCCTGAAGGGATCTATTCTTTCATTCAACTATTTCATTTTGTTGGGGAGTTCTAGGACATGAAAACTCATGGGCGTACCCATTAATTTTACACAACTCCTAAAATATTTGGTTTTCAAACTCTCCCTCATGATGACTCCTAAGTCTTTTAATTTTTGTGTCATTTGATTTTCTATTATTTTGCACAAATCATTAAATGAGTTAAAAGTTTCATCTTTAGTTTTTAAGAACCTAACCCAGGTAAATCTAGAGTAATCGTCAATGATTACTAAGCAGTACTGATTCCCGCTTAGTGACTTGGCTCCATGTGAATCAAAGAGGTCAAGGTGTAGGAGCTCAAGTGTGGCTTGGGTTAAGTCTGACTGGGTTGGTTTATGAGTTGACTTGGTTTGTTTGCCTTGTTGACATGAATTACAAATTGTATTGTCGAAGTTCTTAATTTTAGGTACACCTTTAATCAATCCAAGTTGAGTTATTTTTGAAATTAATTTGGTATGGGTGTGACCTAGTCTCCTATGCCAAAGATTGGTTTCTTCTAATTGAGTCAGAAAACATTTGGGTATTACGGGTAGATTAATTGTGTAAACGTTGTTTTTCCTACTACTCTTAAGAGTTATTTCTAAATCTTATAGATTTCTAATAAGGCAGTCAAAGTTGGTGAAGGTAACAATGTAACCAGTATCACAGAGTTGGCTAATGCTAAGCAAATTGAACTTGAAATTTTCAACCAATAACACTTTCTTAATGATAAAATCTGAGTTAAGTTCAATGTTACCTGACCCAATTACTTTAAGTGTAGCATTGTTGCCAAATGCTACTGAGCCTAGGTTTTTGTACTTGATTTTGGTGAACTTCAATTTATCCCCAGTCATGTGTCTAGAGCATCCACTATCCAACATCCACTGGTCCAAACCTTTATGTTCCTACACATAAAGTATGTTTTGATTTCGATCCATTTGTGTAGAGGTAGGAATAGTCTGAATTGAATTTCACTACCTAGTCTGTCTCAACCACATCGAACGTTATCAAGCATGTTGACCTTATAGTTTTTGTGAGACAGATTTTCAAATATGAGTTTAATTAATTTTGAAAAAAAAAGTTAGATGAATATGTTAAGTGTAGAATTAAATTTTGAAAGATTATTAACTTTGAAAAAATGTTGAATTTAAGATTTAATTAAATCTGTGTTCGATTCAAAATTATCAAATATTAAATTGAATTTGAGTTTCAATAATTGGCTTCCAGCTATTGGCAAGGCACAGAGGCCTTCTTTGGTCGTACCTTTATTGGAGCAACAACTCTTTCCTTGACAAAGTCTTTTACGTAAAGTTCATTTTTAAATTACTTCTTGAAAAATTTTGGTCTAACTAGCTTAGGATTTAGATCGGTAGCTTCGGCTAGTTCCACCAGATTAAACAGACCAAGTAAGGTACGTCTTACCCTACTTGACCTTATTAGAAGGGCTTTCCTAACGTACTATTATCTCACCTCCACCTAATATTATATTGTTCAAGTTTTAAGTAAGTCATTTGTCCTTAAACTAATCATTCCTATGTCTAAATAGAATAATAAAATTTGCAAAAATAAAATAAACAAGCAATCAAGCAATTTAAAAAAATTATCTAATTATAAAGATGTTTTTTTTATATTAGCTCCCCTCAGACTGAAGCCTCGATAACGGTTAGGCAAGATGTGAATCTTGTCCTTGGGGATCCATATTGGTTTGGTCCACCTTGTTTATTCAAACATAGCTTTGGGACCCATGCATGGATATGGGTTCTAGGTTGGTTCAATACTGAATAATAAGAGCGTTGTCGCGATTTGGTTCGATAGCCTAATCAGGATCGATTGAGAACAGATTTATGTTTTCCAAGAATCATGTCAAGATTCTTGCAACCCAAGGTGAATCGTTCCAAAGCAACTCTTAGTTCCTTGACTTGAATTTTCAAGGAGAAATTCTCTTCCTCAAGCTTTTGAACTTGAGTTGAGTTTCCTTCTTGAACTGGTTCGGTCATGGAACACGAGTTGACTTCCTCTTTCAGGAGTTTTACTTCCTGTTGGAGGGTTACAACCCGGATGTTGGCTTTCGCCAATTTGAGAGACAAATAAGAAATTAAATCATAATGTTCGGATTTCGGATAACCTCTTACCATGATTTGTCTGTCCTCCGAGATCGAAAGCTTTACGGTGCCGACGTCCTCGTCTGGTTCTGATTCGATTCCAGAGTTGATGTCTTCCTAGGCGGTCAAGGCAAATAGATTCGAGTGCGGAGATTCTTCTTCTTCTTCCGAGGATGATTCGTCCCAGGTTGCTTGAAGAGCCTTCTTCTTCCGAGCCTTTTTGTTCCCTTTTAAGTTGGGGCACTCTGATCTAAAATGTCCCTTCTTATTGCACTCGTAGCATGTTATGTTACCTTTGTTCTTCTGGCTCGTCGAGGGTTCAGATGGATCTTCCTTCTTCCGATTTGACTTCTTCTGGTTCGTTTGGTTTTTGAGCTCCTTGTAGTAGTTGCGAGCTAACCCAACCAGTTTTCGATGATCCCCATCATCGTCGTTTGATTCCGAGTTTGAGTCAGACTCGGGTACAGGTTGAAGCTTCTTTTTCTGAGATCTTCCTGGAATTTTCCCTGCAACAAACGCAATACTCTTCTCGACCAATGCAGTATTAGTTTGTTGGTGTAATTCTAACTCAGAAATAATTCATCTAGCTTAATTTCGGAAAGGTTTCGGGAAACCTTGTAGGCATCCACCATAGACGCCCACAATGTATTCCTTGGGAACGTGTTTAGGGTATACCTTATTAGGTCACGATTTTTGACCTTGTGACCTATTGTGTGCAGCCCATTCATTAGCTCCTAGATTCTTGCGTGGAGGTGTGTTGCCGATTTGCCTTCGTGCATCTTTATCGTGTAGAGTATGTTGAGCAACAGATCTTTTTTTCTGATCCGCGTATCAAACGTACCTTCCTGCAGTTTGATGAGTTTGTTCTAGAGTTCCTTCGCGCTGCTGAAGGGTCTGACGCGGTTCAGTTCTTCTTTCGTCAGGCCGCATTGCAGTATTTGTCTAGCTTTTGCGTCGGCCTCGATCTTCTTCTTGAGTGGACCGTCCCACTCAGTGTAGCCTTGCACCACGCCCTCTGCATTTTTCTGTATCTCCAGTCCAACTTGAATGATGATCCACATGTCCACCTGAGTTTTCAGGTGGACCTCCATCCTACTCTTCCAATAGGAGAAATCTTCTGCTGAGAAGAGTGGTGGTCTGGCGGTGTTATATCCCTCTTGCATGGCCATTTAATGTTTAACTGAAAAATTTTCAACCAAAAACTTGTCCCAAGACTAAGTCTTGGATTAGTAGTGCAGCAGAATAAAATAGTAATAAGAAAAATCGAGTGGTGTTACACCAACCTCGATTAACGAGAAAATTACGAACGAAAAAAATATTTAAAATTCGAAGAAAAAATTCCAAAAATCACTTAACTGGTGGTTGCACCAGATTTGAGTCAGCCGCTCTGATACCACTTGTGGGATCGTTTAGAATCGATAGAGGGGGGGTGAATATCCATCGACATTGTCGGAAAACTGAGAGGAATTACGCAGCGAAAAAATTCAATGCTAACACTGTTATTTTTTACTTGGTTCGGAGTCGTGGTCGGCTCCTACTCCAAGGCCCACAGTCCTTGACCGTTTACGATGGGAAATTCTATATTTCGAGAAAATAGTACAAGTTTGAAGTTGAATACAGAATTAAAAAAATACAGCAATTAAAACTTTATACCGACGATCGGAGAAGATTGAAGATCAGAGCCGTCGGTCGTCATTGGCGCTTGAGACATGAGCACGGAGCATTTGGAGCAGAGCGCTTGAAAGAAATTGTTGGAAGCAGTTGTATTCTGAAGCAAGGGGGTGAACCCCTATTTATACTAAGTCCTTGGGCGCCTGTGTTGAAGGGGGCGCCCGACACGTGGCCTTCCCTACGTGAATCTCCATCCGCAGACTTGGCCAGCGCTTATCCCTTCAACTGGGGCGCCTGAGCTGACTAGGGCGCCTGTATCAACAAAGGCGCCTCAGATGCTGATGTGGAGGCTTACTTCGAGTGTGCTTGGAAGAACCATTGTCTGGGGCGTTAGTCACCATACAGGCGCCTGTTCAAACAGGTGCTTGACTCCATTCAGGCGTCTGGGAGCAGAAAACTTCACCCTTCGATCCTGCAACCAGGGTTAGTTCTAAAACACAAATAATACATAGATAATATAAGTTTAAGCACAGTTAACTGCCTGAGCTGTCTTGGTTCTTCCTTTGGGCTTTCGAAATGGAACCCTAGGTCGAAGCGGCGCCTAGTGTTCCCTCCTACAAGGAACGCGTCCTCACCTACTCCTTTCAGGAGAGTTTACCTTTTTGCCAACCGGCTCCTCCGGTTGGACTTTTGCCCAATCCACCGGATCAGGTCTTCATGCCCAGTCCATGGATACTTGTTGTTAGGCCACAATGATGTAAGTATATGGTTAAGCATGATGTATGGATGCTTATGTTATTAAAACCCTAGTTTTATGTGTTATGTGACATGATTTTTGGTATGTTTAGGTTATGTGTGATGTTTTATTCATGAATATTATAGATCAAATACCATGAACATATGTGATGTAGGAGTAGGTTGAATAGAATAATGCATGTAGAATATGTGTGCGAAGGTCTATGTATGGTTTATGATGAATGCTATGACCCTAAATACTGTAGTATGCCATGAACACGACAAGCTTTATGAACTAGGATGATGTTTATACCGTAGGACATGATTATGTATGCATGTCATGTTTATGACTGAAAATGATGAATGAAGTTAAAGTTCATGCCTTCGAGACATAATGATGATATGGAATGGAAATGATGAACAAAGATAAGGTTCATGCCTTCAAGGCATAATGATGATGATAAGTATTAAGAATGAATGATTATGCTATGTATGTTTATGAATAAAGAAGCATGTGAAAGTATTTTATTTTATGAATGGGCTTGTACCGGACCTAAATAAGGTCCACAGTTCTGGACTACTGATGAAGCTGTCCACGGTTCTGGACTACCGATGAAGTTGTCAACGGTTCTGGACTACCGATGAAGCTGTCCACAGTTCTGGACTACCGATGAAGCTGTCCACGGTTCGGGGACTACCGATGAAGCAGTCCTTACCCTAGTAGGTCGAGACTAGCTACCTTGTATTTACTTAGGGATGCACGCATATGATGTATGAATGTGGTACAAGCCGGGGACCCCAATGATGTTATGATTATGTATAAGTATCTAAAAGTATGATTTTAAAATTAAGCATCCTTATGTATATGCATTTTGACTCATGCATTCATTCATGTTATGCATTATGCCATGATAGAAAATATTTATGTTTATGCTTATGTTAAGAATTATGCCATGATAGAAAATGTTTATGTTTATGCTTATGTTAAGAATTATGCCATGATAGAAAAATGTTTTAAGTTTATGTTTGATGTTAAGAATTATGCCATGATAGAAAAATGCTTTATGTTTATGTTTGATGTTAAGAAGTATGCCATGATAGAAAAGGGTTTATGATTATGATTGATGTTAAGGAACTATGCCATAATAGAAAATACTTTATGCTTTATGCTCATGTTCTATGTTAAGATCTATGTCATGCTAAGTGAATTTTATATGCTTATGTTTTATGTTAAGCACCTAGTGATGTTAATGTTCGTGTGCTTATGTTTAAGTGACGAATGATTTTGTGAGTAGGAAAGGGTCTTACTAAGCCTATGTGCTTATAGTCTTACTTTTCTTATACCGCAGATCAAGCAAGAGGATACTAAGGAAGCAGCAAGAGGGGCACAAATGAGTGTGTGGTAGTGACTTGGCCAAGGAAAGATATAATTACACGTTTTATGTTAATCTTATGATGGTGTTGTCTAGAACAACATACGTTTGCTACTTATGTGCCTAATGGATGGCTATGTGACTTTATGACATAATGGTAAGTATCATGTTTATATGCTAAGTTCCATGTCACCATGATAGGAAAAATAGTTAGGTGCATGTATGTGTAAGTTTTAAGTATTCCGCTGCCTTACAACGTTCACATGCCCCTATGTATGTTAACGTAACGCCGCTTTATGGGAAAATAAAAAAAAAACGGGCGTTACAGCCTTCTTCCTACACGTGTTAGTTGCGTTAGCGGAAATAAAACTTGAACAAAGAAAAGCAATGCTAACACTTATCCTTTATGTGATTCGGAGATTGCTTGCTCCTACTTTACGGCGTGTCCTTATGGTGGATGAATCCTTAATCCATCGGCGAATTAGTCCCCGAAAATATTTGGCAATGCTTTCTCCTTCACGGTGGAGAATAACTTCTCAGAAATCTCTCTTCCCCTTTACAAGATTGAGAAATAGGGTTAAGAGGAAGAACATAGTGTAGGATCGAGATTGAACAATAGAGAGGGGGGGGGGTGAATATCACTTCAGAAAAACATCGTCGGATCTTCGTTGATTGTTTGCTTAATATCAATGTTGTTAGTAGTAGCGAAATAATAAAAGTAAAAATGAAACAACAAGAGCATGCGATATTTACTTGGTTCACAACCCCCCAAGGTCAATACATCCTTGGCCTAATTACGGGTAACGCCCGTCCACTAGAGGTCTCCTTTCCAGAATTTCTGAAGGCGGAGAAACCCATCTTACAGTTGAGAGTACAAGCAAAATAATGATAAAGAATTACAAGTTATAACTAAATGCAAACCAAAACAGAAGATGATGATTCCGACCGATTTGGAACTTTGAAGCATCATGCACTTCCTCCTAGAGTCTCCTTAGTCGCAGAGCTTTGTCTCAGCACTTTTCCTTTGCACAGAATGAGTAACCGGATGTATAAGTTGATGTGATGAACTACTGCACTCGACCTCTTTCTATAGTACTTACTCAGGCGCCTGAATGGCCTTTCAGGCGCCCTCATTGCGGTCAACACTTGATCCAAACTGGCGTACTCGGTGCAGAGATTAGGCTTGCATCCCAAGCACCTAGGAGCTATTCAGGTGCCTAGGAGCTATTCAGTTGCCTGGGAGCCCTTTCCCAAGTTATTGTTTTCTTGCATTTGCTCTCCTATCTTGCCTCCAACTCCAGGTTCCTGCAAGACAATCAAACACAAGACAAAAGAAATAATCCTAAGCCTTAATGATTGACAGCTAGAGCTGTCTGGTTCTAACTTTAGATTTCAAATGAAATCATAGGTCGAACTGATGCCTATTGTTCCCTTTCCAAGGGAGCGCATCCTCGCCTACTCCACTCTGGAGAAGTTATCTTTGTAGGATCGGCAGCGTCGATAGAGGGGGGTAGGTGGGAGGGGGGGGGGGTGAATATCAATCAAAAATTTTCGGGGAGTAATGAGAAATACGCAGTGGAAATAGTAAAGCAAAGTCGCTAACACGATTTGTTTTACTTGGTTCGGAGTCGCGGTCGGCTGCTACTCCAAGGCCCACGGTCCTTAACCGTTTATGTTGGGCAATTCTATATTCATAGAAATGATTATAGTTTCGAGTACAGATATAGAATTGAAAAAGTTGTTACAACACTTAAGAAATTAAAGGTTTTACCGACGACCAGAGTGGATGAAATTTCGGAGCAGAGGGTCGTCGTCGGCGCTTGAATCGCGAATGAAAAGCGTGCCAGAGCGTTGCACTTGAGCGAAAGTGTTGAAAGCGAAGTTTGCAAGTTGTTGTGAAGTCTTGGGGGTGAACCCCCTTTTATAGTCGTCTCCTGGGCTCTTGTATTGAAGGGGGTGCCTACACGTGGCCTCCCCTGCGCGAACTCCAATCCGCAGGCTCGGTCAGCGCTTATCCCCTTCATTGATGCACCTGAGCTGACTGGGGCACCTGTATGGACACAGGCGCCTAGTCTGACTTGGACCAAAGGCTTTCATGGTTGTTTGCTTCGATGGTCTCGGTTTGGCCTTGCACTAGGGCGCCTGTTTCCTTACAGGCGCCTAGCCCAGTGAGGCACCTTCTTCCAATGAGGCACCTGAGCTGCAGAAACACCGTCCATTCATTTCCTGCAACTAGGGTTAGTTCCAAAACACAAGAAGCAAATATGCAATATATGTTAGACATTATTTACAACCTGAACTGTCTTGGTTTTGACTTTGGGTCTCCCAATTAGAACCCTAGGTCTAACCGATGCCTAATGTTCCCTCTAACAGGGAATGCATCCTCACCTACTCCTCTTGGGAGAATTTACCTTTTTTTCCAACCGGCTCCTCCGGTTGGACTTTTGCCTAGCTTCAATCACCAGGTCTTCGGTGCCCAGTCCTCAACCAGGTCTTAGTGCCCAGCTTCATGTTGGGGCAATCTATGGTCCGGAGCGACCATGTGTTTTGATATTTGGGAAAAAGGTTTAAGTTAGGTTTTCCCTTGTATTCTAATATGTGTATGTGAGTGTGCAGGATGTACAAGTTACACATATTGATTCAGCTAGACGGCTTCGGTACGGTGAAAGGTGGCATGGAGATAAGCTGGAGGCTTGTGTGCACCCGAGGGACCTTGGTATAGTAGGGACGATGAGCTAAGGGGCGCGGACTTTGAGGCATGCGTGAAGGATGGCATGGAGGCAAGCCAGAGGCTTGCGTGCATCCGAGGGACGGGAGCCGAAAATGAAGAGGGCGCGAAGGCAATAGTCGAGGCTGGTTTGTAACACCCCAATTTTTACAATTTGAATACCTGGGGAATTGTTTAAAGTTCGGGACGAACTTCCTATAAGAGGGGGAGGATTGTAACACCCCAAAAATTTGTCAATGTAAAATCATGACAATGTATGAAAATGGTTATAATGAAATGATATGAATTTCATGCAATCACATGCCATGAAATGTTATGAATGCATGAAATATTATATTCATGAAATATTATATTCATGAAATATTATTATCATGAAATATTAGCATGAGGTATTATATTCATGAAATATTATATTCATGAATATGGAATATTAAAAAATATTATGAAATAATATTTTTGGAATATTATGAAATATTTTGAATTCATAAAATATTATTCATATTATGAATTTCATGATGGGCTTGGTTTATTGGGCTTGGAAATGAATGGTGCTAAAAAGAAAGTGCAAAGTGGAGGAAGCAAGGATTGAACCTTGGACCTCCTAGTTGCACCCACCATGTCATAACCAATGAACCAAGCAATATTTCATGTAGAAGGAGAAAGGAACATGCTTGTTAAGTGGGTAAGAGTGAAGAGACATGTCTTTTCATGAGAGAAGTATAAATAAGGGAAGTTGGAAGTAACTTCTTTTTCTTCTCTTCTTCTTCTTCCTTCCCCCACCGAAACCACCCTCTTCTTCTTCTCTTCTTTCCATTTTCGAAAACCCTATCCAAGGGTTCTAACCCTAGGGCAACTACAAGGAGGAAAGCAAGTGTCTTTGCCTCTACCAAGACCAAGGAACTCTTGGAGAAAAGTTGGAAGAAAAGAGGATCTTCACATACCCTCCAAGTGTAGGGTACCCTACGGTTTAAAGAAATTTCCAGCGCTAGGATGTAAGTATCCTCTCGCCTGCAGTATAATGGTTTATGCATGATTTCCTTGTGTTCTTGTTTGGAAAATGGGAGTTCTCCCTTATGAGACTTTCGGCCACCCTAGGATTGGGGGTTCAAGAGAAAGGTTTGATCCAACTTTGATACATGGGATGACTTTGGGACTTAGGGTATACATGTAGATGGACTTTTCTTCATGGTGTCAAGAACAAAAACATAGGGTTTTGCTTTGTAGAGGGTTTCGGCCACCCCTTGTAAGGGGTCCAAGAGAAGAGTTTTTTTGATCAAACTTGATGCATACTAGTAACCCTAGGGACTTTATACTCATATGTGTTGTTTCCCAATTTTTGAGGAGACAAAATTAGGGTTTGGTACCCTATATGACTTTCGGCCAAGGGAGGAAAAAAGTTAGGGCTTTGAGTTGCTTTCTACCCTATTATGTTTCTATGATTAGTATTGTAGATAAGATAATTGTGTAAATGATTGTGTGAAGTTGGATGTCAAAAAATCTAGCCTAGCCTACTTTACAAGGTTTCGGCCAACCCTAGGGGAACTAGGGTTTAAGGGTGTATGATTTTCTTTATGATATATCCATGCTTAATAAGTATAGGTGAGGTGTTTGTAAGAATGCCCGAATGAATGCTTGATTGGAAAACCAAACTCCCTTACTTGTGTGTTTCGGCCAACCTTAATTCTAGGGTTGGGAAGTACCTAATGAGATCATGAAGCATGCTACTACATATGTGATGTGTGTATAATTTATGTGACCTATCTTGTTAGGTATAAAAGCATGCCTTATAGCCCATGGGGCACTCTTATGACATGAACATGATGTGGTTGATAATATGCATAAAAAGGATACTCTATTGAAACTGGGATCAAGAGCACCCGAATGCGTGGTGTGTCCCTAGGGGATCAAGAGCACCCGAATGCGTGGTGTGTCCCTTTGAGAAGTGATTAAGAGTACCTTTAGGCATATACTTATATGAGTAATTGCATGATAAATTACTTTACTTTGGAAAGTTGTCTACCCGACTCGGAAGGGGGTCGTTAAACAAATCCAATGAGCATGTTAAGGTCATGGCATTGGTAGGACGGAAGGGTCCTGCTCTAATTAGATTGGTGGCTCGCTACCCCAATTTATTAGGGAACGCGCATGATGATGTGGTACGACAACTGGGCCCTGGATGATGATATGATATTTTGAAGTACTTACCATTATGGAACCTTTTTGAAAAGCATACTTTTCTCATCATGTGATAATCTTGTTCCGTAAAGTACTTAGAGATAAATTGATGTGATGTTTATGATGCTTTGATAAGATGCTCAAGATGCTGATAATTCTATCTGATTATTGTGTACATGGTATGATGTATTGATACGGATTTTGCGAGTAGGCCCGGATTCTTACTAAGCATGTTTTGCTTACTAGTTCCTGTTATTTTTCTTATGCTGCAGATAGCGGTAAGAAATGCTCGAACTAAAGGAAGAGGCAGAGGGAAGGTTGGAGGATGTGTGTGGTGATGGCTCGGGAAAGAACGAAAGATTCTATCTACCTTGTTTTGTCTAGAATCTAACTGCTTCCTATAAAAGATTGAAATTGTATTACTATACTCTGAGTATATGATGATTGTGACTACTCTACTGTTAGAGATATGAAACCTAAGCCATGTTAGCTAATACTACTATTAAGGTCTAATTCCTATAGTATGCATGCTCAGTAAAATGCTAGATGTTACTACTTTCGGTTGCTTATGAATGCTTCTTTTGTATATGCTTCTTTTGCATGTGTCTAAGACTAGATAACTCTTGCTATATGATTACTTGAGACTTCATGCTATAATGTGTTAAATGATTTTCATATTAGGTTGTAAATGCATGTAGATATAAAAGAATTGAAAGGAAAACCTTGCTTGGTAAACTAGTTTCAATAAGCATGCTTATTACTAGTTCATGTATTGTGACTGTTTTGTTTGGATATACATGCTTATTGCTAGTTCATGTATTGTGACTGTTTTGTTTGGATATACATGTTTAACATGATTGGACGATATGAATGTATGGACCCGTAACCCCGCCTTTAGGGTAGATATAAGGTCGGGCGTTACAAGTATGGACCCGTAACCCCGCCTTTAGGGTAGATATAAGGTCGGGCGTTACATGGTTATGAGGAGTCAGTTGAGTCGTGAGGGTACGAATGTTGTGTGATTGTACTCGAGAAATTCTAAGGTTCAAGTGCTGAGAGAATTGTACTCGGGAAGGGAATCCCTAGGTGTGTGAGTGGACTAGTCGACTGCCATTGTGGCAGTCGACTGATAAAACTCATAGAAAGGGAGTCGACCCTGGACCAGTCGACTGCTCCAGGGGCAGTTGACTGGTGGCACTCAGAATTCGAACGTTGGGTGTCAACGGTCAAATTTGAGTGGGGGCAGTCGACTGGTGGTGGCCAAACAGAAGGTAAGTCCTATTTAACAGGGCTTCGTTTTGGTCGGGATCCCTGACGAATTTGGTCGTGGTTAAAGGCCAAATAGTAGTCTTGGTGCTCAGACATTGTCGAGGTGCTGTGCTGAGGTTTCTCCACCCACAAGGAGCGACAAGGGCTAGCCAAAGGTTATCTGGGGAGTGATCCACCGAAGGATTCTTGGATTAGTCACCCTTTGGGGTGGATACCATGTAAATCGGTATTGTTAGCATTGCTTTCTTCTTGTTAGTTTTATTCTTTTGTATTTCCGCTTGCGCAACTAACAACGTAGGAAGAAGAAAATTCAAAAATTGCTATTCAACCCCCCTCTCTAGCAACGTCATCGATCCAACAAGTGGTATCAAAGCAAGGACCGCTCATGATTGGAATAACTGCCAAGGGAGCAAAGAAAGCTAGAGGGAAAATGATGGATGACAAATTTAGGGATGACATCTACACTCCACCATCCTACGATCATTAAGACCTTGAGTATTGGAAGACAAGAATGGAGACATGGTTCGAAATGGAGTGGAACCTTAGGATTGCTCTTGAAGAACCATTCGAAATTCCAAAGGATATGCACGGGAAGATGCTTAGGCCTAGATATTAGAATCAAGAGCAACAAGATCAATCAAAGGCGAATGAAAAGGTAATTAGTGTATTAACTAATATTTTGCCTAACAATATTTTGAGTGGTATAGGGGCATACCAAAATGCATATGAATTGTGGAACAAATTCAAAGAAATTCATGAGAGCCCTACACAAGCTCAAGTAGTAGAAGAGCCCGAAGAAGTAAGGTCAATAGTCCAAGAAGACCAAGAGGAGGAAGAAGTATCAACTACATCAAGTGAAGTAGCAGTAGAAAGTGAAAAATCATCAACCTCCTCAAGAGAAGAAGAAGAAGTATCAATTTCAAGGATTGACGGGGAGGAGAGACCCTCAACCATACAAGAGCAAGAAAAAGCTTCAACCTCCACCAAAGCTAAAAAAAAGAACCGCATCATATGTTTTGGGTGCAATGAAAAGGGACACTACAATGATATGTGTCCAAATGGTAAGAAAAAGGAGGTACATCCTACACTCATTTCAATTCTGTTTAAATTTAACATGAAGTGTTGGAATGAGGAAGCTCAAAAGAAAAGAAAGAAGATTCGATGCTTCACATGTGGAGAGCTAGGGCACTACCACACCAAGTGTCCAAGAAAAGGAGAGCTAAAGAAATTGGGACACTTGAGGAGATGGGATAAAGAAGAAAAGAAGAGAAAAAACTCATATCAAGGGGGAGCTCCAAAGGTAAGGAAAGTAATTCCTAACCTTAAGTTAAAATGTAATTCAAATTCAAGTTCCTCCATGCATATTAAAAATAGTGTTAATCATTCTTCCATGCATGCTAGGATTAATAAAAATTGCTTGATGGTACATAATTTTGGATTCAAATACAATGATAGGAGTAGGGTTAACAAGGTAGATCAAAACCCTAGGAAAAACATGCATCATGAAAAACCCAAGACCGTTGTACCTAAGGATCAAGGCATAAATCCCAAGAAGGGGAGGCATATGCCTAAGAAGATGGGTAGGTCTAGGAATGTCCAAAGTGGACATATGGACACTAAGGTTAGAAATTTGGGAAGGGAAAATCAAGGCTTGAGGGCAAGGCTTGATAAATTGGAAAAGACCCTAGAAAGATTCACGGTTGGATCTAAGGGGTTAGATATGGTATTGGATAGTATAAAACCCAACTATGATAGATTGGGTTTGGGATACCAGTCTAGAGTCTCCAATGTCAAGGGAAATAAGTATGCTGGCGAAGCATATAATTATGGCAAGAAGGAGAAGTCCAAAAATGGCAAGGGGGTGCCATTCAAAGGGAAAGAAAATGACTTAAACAAAGATAAGGTGTCTATGGTTAAAAGGGTTCATTTTGTAGGCCAAGAGTCACCGGGGTCACACCGGTGTGGTCTAGTTTGGATTGAGTCACCTAGGGAGGAAGCTAGGGAGCTCTAGGAGCCTTTGGGGTCCATGGTAAATGGATCTCAAGAGATGGTCTATCTAGGAAGTCTAGGTGGACTAGGAAATGTGCCAAAAGGGTTGAAAGACTTGGGTAAGTCTTAATCCTAGAGAATTGACACAATAAAAGGAGAATTATGGAGAAAAAGATGAAAATGGATTATATTTGACAAAAATTAGGTTTTAATGTGTGACAACCATATAATTCAATGATAGAAATGAATCATGGTCAAGTATTAGAAGATATATCAAGGAAAGGCTACAATTAGGACTTTTGGGACAAGCTTAAATGATATACTTTAGGAGAAGTTGAGTTTCATGTCAATCTTGGGATTTGGAGTACATTTGTTTGGAAACATATTTTTCCCAAGTAGATATAGGTTCCACAAATCTCTCCACGAAATTTCAGATTTTTTGGAGATTTGTGGAATTATTTAGGCATTACTGAATTTGGCCTGAAAAACCTGAAATTCAAGTATCAGTCGACTGCCCTGGGGGGCAGTCGACTAATCTCAGCCCAGAAACATTCTGTAAGGATTTGTAGTCCGCTGCCCCAGGGGCAGTCGAATGATCCGTAGGTTTAAGGATAAAAGTGATATTGGATAATAGGATATGGCCTTAAAATTAAATCCTTATTTATGATCCTTAGATAAAGGTTTGCCTCATAGTTCAATGGTGATTGTATAAAATGAGGCTATATGGATATAATAAAATTCAAGGAAGAATGATAAGTTTCCCATATGTGTCTAGGATTGAGAGATAAAAAGGGGAAGACTTTCATCATATTGAGGATATGGAAAAGAAAGAATTGAGAACAATTCCGTGTATAAATTGATAATGATTATAGTTGACAAACACAAGGAATCATGAATAAAGGTCAAAGTTGATACAAAATGCTAATGTTTAAGGAAATTAGAATTGATACCAAAAGTCAAGCACACTTGATACCCTTCATGGAAACGTATTTTTCTAGGATAGGATATATCCTAGCAAATGTGCTTGCAAATTTTTAAATGTTTCCAGGTTTTCTATGATTTTCTAGAAGGTTCTAAGGTAGAAAACATGGGTTGTTAAGTTAGGTTTAACTTAACAAAAGAAAATGTGTAATGTTAAGTTGGGGTAGAACATAACATGATGTTATGGTGTTAAGTTGGGTAGAACTTAACCTTGGTAAATTGAAAATTGGGAGAAGGCATAGGTTAAGGGGGAGGTTACCTCTTGTTTGCCTTAATTTTCATAGAAAATTTTGGGTTTTGTGTCAAACTTAGGAATGGTGATAGATACATTGTTGAATGTATTTTTCCCAAGTAGGTATAGGTACCACAAAATTTGGGAATTTTTGGAGATTTATGAAATTTCTGGCGCATTTCTGAATTTGGAGTCAGAAATGTTGAAAAACTGATATTCAGAGTATCAGTCGACTGCCCTGGGGGCAGTCAACTGGTCAGGGCTGGTGTGGGTATCTGATAGCCCCGAAATACTAGATTAAATTGTCACGAATTATGGGACCATCAGAATTTAAATGTGAATGAATAACTGGAAACCCTTTTTGCAATCAAGAACAAAAGCGTAGTAAAGGGGCCACAGGTCGTATTTTTCTCGGGGCTAGTTGACGTTGTGTGATTCGTGCTCGTATTTATGAGTCGTTTGTGAAATTCGGGTTTCAAATGAAATTTGGATTTGGTTTCAAATAGAATGCAAACTCAATGAAAGGGATAAAAACTTAACCATGGAATTTAACCAATGAACTCAAACAATTTGGAGCTTAATTGCAACTTAGCTTAATTTGGAGAGCAAATCTGATTCAAGGCAAAACAAATGCTAAGCAATGAATAAAGGCAGTGATACAATTTTCAGAAACAACTTGGAACACTTGCTAGCTACAAAATTTAGTATCCAAACATTTAAACAAACTCAACACAACTAGCTACAATGTTTGGAAGCCACTAATGCAGAAAAGTTCAGTGATGGCCGAATGTTACACTAGCTGAGTTCAAGCACCATAGCACACCAAAATCAACATATAATTGGATACCAATTAATGCCTAAACTGCCTTTTGATACAAAGTTGCAAAATTTTCAGCACTTGGCACGCAAAAGAGAGAAAACTGATTGTGCCGGATGTGATACTGATGCAGGACTGTTATCTAACAATTAAGACTAGAAACTGATCTATGCAGCCTTAGAAAACACAACTAGCTAGCAGTAAATAAGTTGCAAGAGTTGATGAAATGAAGTTCGGCATCCAAGTGCAGATCGATTCTGAACAATCCGGAGCAGAAATGAATGCAGGAATGTGGAACCAGAGTGCAGAATTTCAGCATCCATATGGAATGTAGGACAGTAAACAATCTGAAATTGATTCTCTAATCTAGGGTTCAGAAAAGCCTTAGAAAAAACTGTAATTTGCATTGACATGAATTCAAAATTGCAGTAAGTGCATAATTGATTGTGGAATTTCAGAACTGCATTCAGAATTGCAGAATCTGATTGAATTCCGGAACCAATACACAACTAAGATAAAGTATACACCTCTAAAGTTCAGAAATGGTTCAGAGAAGTTAGGTTTACTGATGAGAAATTCAGAATTGATTTTGAAACTTCATACACTGGATTGATACGCAAGGAAAGGAAATGATACACAACAGCTAATGGAATTGCAGAAATGAAACTTAGCTCACTACAAACTGCCTAACTAATTACTGAGACCTAATTACCACTGAACAAATGCAGAAAACTGAAACTGAAACTAATTGAATCTGATACGCAGGAAACAAAGCTGAAACGGGACTGATACGCAAACATTAAACTACAAAGCAAGTGAAATTAAACGAAGTGTTAACTGAATGAGCTAGCTAACTAATGAAAGAACAAATTAAAACCACTAATTAAGCAGAATTAAGCCCTAAAGGTTAACTACAGCAGCTGAAACAGAACATTCATTAATGAAACTACAGCAGAATCTGAAATTTCAGCTAAAACAGGAAAATTAACTAAGTAAAACTAAGCCTCAATCCTCCTTAAGCTCAAGTGCTCCTTGTTCGTCACGCAAGGGTGAGCCTCGAACCCACAAGCTCAGCAAATCAGTGGAAAATCCGTCTCTGCGATCAAATCCATTCAAACCATGCCCAAACTGAAAAGAGCTACCGATTGCTTCAACTTAGTTGTGGTGGATTGCGATAAAGGTTTGGGAATGCTCCGAGCCTTCTAGGGAACCCCTCTAGCTAGCTCGGATGCAATGAAGATGGTGAACAACTGAGATTGATGCAATCAAGTGACAGAGCCACTGAAACCTCACGAAACTCTATCTTGGGCAAAATCCGATCTGGAAACTTCACAGAGCACTCTCTCTACTGACCTAATACTTGTTCTAATGAATGATCGAGGGGTCGCGCCTCTTGGATGAAGAAAACTAGCTAAGAATTGGAGAACACGAAGAAGATGAACAGTGCGGCGGAGACGTGACCAAGGTGAACTGCGCAGGAAATTTGATTAAATACATAAATATTGGACGGCCCATATTGATCGGATGAAATCCAACGGCTAATCTTGCTCTGATTGGAGCCAAACTTTGATGATGATGATCTGGGGTTAGGATCTGCCTCTTGGTAGCTCGGATCCTCCAGATGTGCAACGGATGGTCCAGATCAACTTAATCTGTGAATGGACGATCTAGAGCCCTCCTTGCTTGATCCAACGGTTGATTGAGCTCTGATTTGGATGAAACCTTCAGATCTTGATCATAGTGCTTGATCAACCCTAACCCTAGCTCGGATTGCTTCAGATCGTCCCGGATGGCTCAGATCTAGCCGATCTTGAATCGGACGGTCCGGATTAATCGTAAGCTTGATAATTCGATCCGGTTCACTTCCGACTCAAGTTTGACCCAATATGCCCTAAGTCCTTGAACCTTTGATGCCTACAAAAATATATCAAGAATTTAGTGGCCAAATAATCCAAATATATGTAAATTTGCAATTAAGTCTGAAATAAGAGAAAGTTCCAAAACCTAGGGTAATTTCACAATTAAGCAAATAAAATCATAGGCCAAACATGGATTTTAGCAATTAAAATAATCAATAAAATGGTACTTATCAACTCCCCCACACTTAACCTTGAGCGTCTCGCGAAATCACTAAGTATGTATCCCCTAGATTTCTTAAGCATAATTAGAAGCAAATGAAAAGAAATTACCTAAGGTTGTCAATTCTCATAAATCTAAGCTCTATGGATTAGTATCTTGTCCTTAAATCAACAACTTAGCCTTTTCATCAATCATGAGTCATTGAGATGAATTTAAATCACTAGCCTTTCAAGGAAAATTTAGGTGGCTCTCTCCTTAAGTTCTAACTTGATGATGGAAGTGGAGCTCACTCAATCACACATGCTTCTTGCGCTACCATAGGCTTGCTTATTATCTACTCTCCACCATTAATCATGATTGGAATCAACAACTATAAAAACAAATGAAAACATGGAAAATGGTAAAAAAAATGGAATAAAAACCAAGAAAATGGAAAAATGGATAAAGTGTAAGACTTGAGTGCTCAAGGATGTTTCCCAATGAACTTTGCTCTCTTGACAGCCCTCTAGTGATATACAAAAGTGTGGTGAAGTCACATTTGAATAATTGCCTTTGATTTGGATGAGAAAACTCCATTTGACTTCATTGTGCCACTTCCTTCAATTGTGTGCCAAATTTCATTCTCCATCTTCTTTCTTGATTTTTTTCTTTCTTTTCCTTTCTCTCTAGCTAGATCAGAAATGAACTGAAATAAACTTAAATCCGGATGAGAAAAACATTCCATGATTTTATAATGCCAAGTTTTCAATTGCGTGCCATCTTTGTTTTTGCTCTTTTTTTTTCTTCAAACTGTTTTTCTTCTCTTTTTGTTTCCTACTCTTAATCTTCTAATGGAGCCTTTCAGATCTTGCAAAACTCTAATTTCTTAATATCAGTTGGCATAGAAGTAGTTGAGCAGTTAAAGAATTTCACTCAAAATTCTGCTCAACAAGTTCAATTTCAGCCTCTTCATTTTCTATTCTGATCAGCAATTGTTTCGAATTTTTCTTGCATTTTCCTGCATCAGATTTTAGCATCCACGGCTTTAATCTCAGACCTTGCAACTCCTGCATTTTTCTGGTTGGCAGTTAGCATCAAATAGAGATGGAAAGGTTGTTCCCAGCTGTTTCGAATTCAGCCCACTGCATTTTTTTCTTTTTCTGTTCTTGATCTGAAAAATCCAATCAACTACATTTATTTCTCCTTAAATTAGCAGTGGAGGTGCCTAACAATTTCAGATACATTCCTATACCTACTGCCTTGATTTATAGCTTCAAAAACTCAATTAGGTTGCAAGTTGGTACAAACTGCCTTCATAGCATTTCCATTGGTTTTCCTCCTTTCACAACTGAATTTCCAGCTTAAGTATCAACTTGATGCTCTCAAAAACCTCTTGGGCTTTGAGTGGGTTTGTTTTGAGTCCTTTTTAGCATCCTTTGCAGCAGCCACATTAGTTCCAACTCAATTCATTTGCACTTCCATTTCTGCACTGCACAGATTTTTGTTTCTCTCTTTTTTTTTTCTCAATGGCACAGATTTTTCCATTGCTTCAGATGTATACAACTTCAATGGTGTTCAGCTACGCTTCCATATCAGAACTAACTTCCAATCACACTGTCATGACATTCAAATGGATCAGCACATTTGGCATAAAGAAATGGCAACTCCAAGTTCTCATTGCAGATTTTCTTTTTCTTTGTTCTTTACTGATTTTTTTTTCTTTAGGCCAGCTGCTTGTTCAGTCCTTATGTGCTCAAATTCCTATCAGATATCAGCTTCACTCAGCCCTTGCCATGAGCTTTAAAGGAATTGCCACTCAGATTTAGCACTAGGCAGCAACAAATGCACTGCAGTTTAGAATTTCCAGCTTCAGATTTTTACAGCTTCTTCTCAGCTTCATTTCAACTTCCGTTCAAATTATCTTCAGCTGGAGTTCAGCTTGTAGTAACATGTTACTGGTTTCCTGAGCAAAGTACAACTGTAATCCAGATTTTCTCACAACGTTTCTGATTTTACAGCCAATATATAGCTGCAATCCTTCTATTGCATTCCCTTCTTGAACCTTAGCACAACTTTCTCATTGATTCAAATGTATACAGCTTCAATTCAAATTCTAACATATTGTTTCTGATTTCTACAGCCTTAGCTCAACTTCTTCTCAGCTTTCACTCAGCCTTTCAAATTATGCACAGCTGCTTTAAATTCAGATTTTTCAGCTTCTTTTCAACTTTATTCAGCTTTGCTCACTCTTCCTCAGTTTCAATTCAACTTGGCACATGTACCTCCTTGGATCTTCTTTGCGTGCCACTTGGGTCTTCAACATGTAATGAAGAATCTCAAACTCCAATTGCTTTCTTCAGTCGAATCCTTGGCACCAACATGGCTTGGATCTCCAAATTATAATCAAGACTCTAGACTCTCCACTTGCTTCCATCCTCTTGCTCAATTTCGAAATTCAAATTCAACTCACTTGGCACCTTTTAGCTTCAACTTGGCAAATTTTTTTTTTCTTTTTGACATGAAATACATCCAAAACTTTAGTCACTCCCCCACACTTAAATCTTTGCCCGTCTCGGGCAAAATAGTATTAAGAAACATCTCAAGCAACAAACAAGCCCATAGATAAGTAGGGTTAAGAGTAGGAAATAAGTAAAGAAAAATGGATTGAATATGATTTTTGCCAAAATTGATATGGAAAGGTAAACAAAGTTATTAGTCTCTATAGATGTGATCCAATCAATGAAATTTGTTTTTGAAAGAACCTAAGCAAGTTCTAGAGTACAATAACATGTGTGTATCACAAATATAAGGCTAATTCTCACTAGGTAAAAACAATTCATCTCAAGTCATCAATTAAGAATTTAAAACCAAGTAGTACTCAAGCATCCAAGAATTCATCCATTAGCTCAAACCCTAAGTTTTGACAACCAAATTTAATTTATTTTCCAAAAGACTCTAAAATGCTATTGAGATAACCTAAGGGATACATTTATTTCTAGTCATGAAATAAAAAGTGCTAAAAGGAAAAACATGGTATTTACATTGACTCCTATGCATTCTACTCTACTCATTCATTTATTATCAAAGACTCAATTTAAAAGAAAATTCTAGAAATCATAAAAGTGAAGGAAAATGCAAATAAAGAAAATACAAGAAAGAACAATCTCCCCTTATTTCTGGTGGGCGGAGTCTATCCAGAAGTAGCCTCCATCGTGGTAGTGGAGGAACATGAGTGGCTGGGAGAATTAGGACTCCCCCACACTTAAACTTTGCAGAAAAATGCTCCGTGGCCGAAGGCGATTTAGGTTCAAGATCCATTGAAGGAATGGAGGGCTATGGATTAAAGTAAGATCTTCTCCTCCTTCTTGATGCCTTTCAGAAGTCCTTCCAGGAGGCTGGAGTCTGTTCAGTTGGAGCACCCACTCCTGAAGTCTTCTGGACCCTGCAAAATAATGTAATACCTCTCTCAAGCGTGCAGGGTCAGAAAGAAATAAAATAATATCAGTCTCTGCATGAAATGAATCCAATACTGCAGCATATCCAATTAAATCAAATTCTGGTACCTCAATGAATTTTTCACAATTATTTTCAACAAAGAATGCATTCAGGAATTCATCACAAATAATAAAATCAATCCTTGGCACTTCAATAAAAATATCACAATTATTCTTCATCAAAGATGTATCAAGCAATGTATCACAGCCAATAAAATCAACTTTTGATTCCTCAATGAATTTTTCACAATTATTTTCAGCATAAGATATGTCAAAAGTCTCATCACAACAATCAACAACACTAGGCACTTCTAAAAAATTTTCACACTCAGCATTGGTATCTAATGTAGTACAACATGCTTCATTTTCAGCAAATTCAACACTAGGTATCTCTAGGGATTTTTCACAATCAAATTCTACAAAAGATGCATCCCTAAGTATACCACAAACAATAAAATCAGTTTGACGTACCTCTATGCAATTTTCAGAAAAATTTAGGGGAGTATTTACCTGATCGTGCTGAAAAATACCTGGAGGTTCTACAGAAGTAGATGTATCCGTGTTCTCCTCCTGGTCAAGTATATGCTCCACTGTAGGTTCAGGTTCTGGTGGACGCTCAAATAAAACAGGTGATCCTTGGGTTCTTGCTTCCACCAAGCAAGTCCCTACACTTTCTGGTAATTGTGGTGGTCCCTGGGGCTTAGTGCAATCCCCTACACCTATTAAATCATCTCCCATGCATGTTTCCTCAACCATTCCTGTATCAACCAAATTAGAAAAATTAGGACCATCAATAGCAATATTCTTACAAAATAAAAGTTTAGAAGGGTCCTGTAAAGTTTCAGAGTCGAAGTCAAGATTGTTACAAGCTCTACTATCCATCTCCTCCCAGGCCTCTAAATCAGTAGGAATGGGTGATTCTTGAGGCTCAGTGCAATCCCCTACACTCTCAATCCTATCCTCTGAATTTTCTGATGTATCAATCAATATAGGTGGTTCCTGGGGCTCTGTGCAATCTCCTACACCTATAGATTCATCTGATTGTCCTGATCTTTGGGCTTTTATCTGATTGAATTGATCAACCAATTTTGCTAGGCTTCCTTCGATGTCTTGTTGTTGTTGAAAATTTTGCTGTTGTTGTTGTTGAACTTGTTCTTGAAAACTTTGCTGTTGTTGTAGGATTTGTTGACACATCTCCATCATCCTTTGGTGTAGAGCCTCATCCCAGTCAGGATCATCAAAGCCTCCTTGATTAAACGGCTGAAATGGGAGGGGCTGAAAATTCTGAGTGTCTTGCTGAAAATTCTTTCCTTGAAACTGGAAATCTTGCTGAAAATGTTGAAATTGTGGTTGAAAGGATGGTTGAACTTGCTGAGAATGGTAGCCCTGGAAATCTTGGATCTGAGGTTGAAATTGTGGTGGTAAAAACTGAGATTGCACGGGCTGGAAATTGTGGTTTTGTTGCTGAAAATTCGACTCGTATGGCTGTGAATATTGAAGAGGTTGTTGAAAATTCTGTATAGGTTGAAATTCTTGCTGCCATGGCTGAGGTTGAAACTGAAATTGATTATTTTGGGGCTGAAAACTTTCAAAAGGCTGCTGGAAATTTTGTGGTTGCTGAAATTGTTGTAATGGTGGCTGAAAAAATTGATTGGGTTGCTGAAAATTCGAATGTGATTGCTGAAATGGTTGCTCAAAACCCTGGAATTGTGGATGCCCACTCTGAATTTGTGGCTAGAAATTTGGTTGATTTTGCTGAAAATTTTGGAAAGGCTGAAAAAACTGATTTGTTGACTGATTGAATGGTTGGTTCTGCTGAAACTGTGGACACGGCTGCTGGTAAGTAGATGAAAACATTTTGAACCTACAGCCCTGTCACAAAACAAACAAGAAAAATAGCAGTACCCGTATACAAAAGATAAAGCAAAATAAAATAGAATCAAATGATATGCCAATAAGTACACAAGCAAAAATCAAACAAATCAACTAGTTGCTTCCCCGGCAACGGCGCCAAAAATTTGATAGCCCCGAAATACTAGATTAAATTGTCACGAATTGTGGGACCATCAGGATTTAAATGTGAATGAATAACTGGAAACCCTTTTTGCAATCAAGAACAAAAGCGTAGTAAAGGGGCCACAGGTCGTATTTTTCTCGGGGCTAGTTGAGGTTGTGTGATTCGTGCTCGTATTTATGAGTCGTTTGTGAAATTCGGGTTTCAAATGAAATTTGGATTTGGTTTCAAATAGAATGCAAACTCAATGAAAGGGATAAAAACTTAACCATGGAATTTAACCAATGAACTCAAACAATTTGGAGCTTAATTGCAACTTAGCTTAATTTGGAGAGCAAATCTGATTCAAGGCAAAACAAATGCTAAGCAATGAATAAAGGCAGTGATACAATTTTCAGAAACAACTTGGAACACTTGCTAGCTACAAAATTTAGTATCCAAACATTTAAACAAACTCAACACAACTAGCTACAATGTTTGGAAGCCACTAATGCAGGAAAATTCAGTGATGGCCGAATGTTACACTAGCTGAGTTCAAGCACCATAGCACACCAAAATCAGCATATAATTGGATACCAATTAATGCCTAAACTGCCTTTTGATACAAAGTTGCAAAATTTTCAGCACTTGGCACGCAAAAGAGAGAAAACTGATTGTGCCGGATGTGATACTGATGCAAGACTGTTATCTAACAATTAAGACTAGAAACTGATCTATGCAGCCTTAGAAAACACAACTAGCAGTAAATAAGTTGCAAGAGTTGATGAAATGAAGTTCGGCATCCAAGTGCAGATCGATTCTGAACAATCCGCAGCAGAAATGAATGCTGGAATGTGGAACCAGAGTGCAGAATTTCAGCATCCATATGGAATGTAGGACAGTAAACAATCTAAAATTGATTCTCTAATCTAGGGTTCAGAAAAGCCTTAGAAAAAACTGTAATTTGCATTGACATGAATTCAAAATTGCAGTAAGTGCAGAATTGATTGTGGAATTTCAGAACTGCATTCAGAATTGCAGAATCTGATTGAATTCTGGAACCAATACACAACTAAGATCAAGTATACACCTCTAAAGTTCAGAAATGGTTCAGAGAAGTTAGGTTTACTGATGAGAAATTCAGAATTGATTTTGAAACTTCATACACTGGATTGATACGCAAGGAAAGGAAATGATACACAACAGCTAATGGAATTGCAGAAATGAAACTTAGCTCACTACAAACTGCCTAACTAATTACTGAGACCTAATTACCACTGAACAAATGCAGAAAACTGAAACTGAAACTAATTGAATCTGATACGCAGGAAACAAGGCTGAAACGGGACTGATACGCAAACATTAAACTACAAAGCAAGTGAAATTAAACGAAGTGTTAACTGAATGAGCTAGCTAACTAATGAAAGAACAAATTAAAACCACTAATTAAGCAGAATTAAGCCCTAAAGGTTAACTACAGCAGCTGAAACAGAACATTCATTAATGAAACTACAGCAGAATCCGAAATTACAGCTAAAACAGGAAAATTAACTAAGTAAAACTAAGCCTCAATCCTCCTTAAGCTCAAGTGCTCCTTGTTCGTCACGCAAGGGTGAGCCTCGAACCCGCAAGCTCAGCAAATCAGTGGAAAATCCGTCTCTGCGATCAAATCCATTCAAACCATGCCCAAACTGAAAAGAGCTACCGATTGCTTCAACTTAGTTGTGGTGGATTGCGATAAAGGTTTGGGAATGCTCCGAGCCTTCCAGGGAACCCCTCTAGCTAGCTCGGATGCAATGAAGATGGTGAACAACTGAGATTGATGCAATCAAGTGACAGAGCCACTGAAACCTCACGGAACTCTATCTTGGGCAAAATCCGATCTGGAAACTTCACAGAGCACTCTCTCCACTGACCTAACACTTGTTCTAATGAATGATCGAGGGGCCGCGCCTCTTGGATGAAGAAAACTAGCTAAGAATTGGAGAACACGAAGAAGATGAACAGTGCGGCGGAGACGCGACCAAGGTGAACTGCGCAGGAAATTTGATTAAATACATAAACATTGGACGGCCCAGATTGATCGGATGAAATCCAATGACTAATCTTGCTCTGATTGGAGCCAAACTTTGATGATGATGATCTGGGGTCAGGATCTGCCTCTTGGTAGCTCGGATCCTCCAGATGTGCAACGGATGGTCCAGATCAACTTAATCTGTGAATGGACGATTTAGAGCCCTCCTTGCTTGATCTAACGGTTGATTGAGCTCTGATTTGGATGAAACCTTCAGATCTTGATCATAGTGCTTGATCAACCCTAACCCTAGCTTGGATGCTTCAGATCGTCCCGGATGGCTCAGATCTAGCCGCTCTTGTATCGGACGGTCCGGATTAATCGTAAGCTTGATAATTCGATCCGGTTCACTTCCGACTCAAGTTTGACCCAATATGCCCTAAGTCCTTGAACCTTTGATGCCTACAAAAATAGATCAAGAATTTAGTGGCCAAATAATCCAAATATATGTAAATTTGCAATTAAGTCCAAAATAAGAGAAAGTTCCAAAACCTAGGGTAATTTCACAATTAAGCAAATAAAATCATAGGCCAAACATGGATTTTAGCAATTAAAATAATCAATAAAATGGTACTTATCAGTATCGAGCAGCTGATTGGTGACCAAATGATGTAAAACAAGTGTATGGGGGGGTTAGTATACTGTGTTTAGGATCATTGGGGAATAAAAGATCAAATAATTGGGATATTGTTGGACTCTTTTTGATGTTAGGCAAAGGGGGAGAAGTGTTGGATTTAATTTGGGAAAACCAAACATGAGACCCTAGGTTTAGGGGGAGCTGAGATTAAGAGGGAACATGGTTGCTCCATTCTTGGCGTAAGGGGAACCTTGGAGAGGTTCTTAAAAAGCCTTTGTAGTCCAATGTAGGGGAGCTTTGGAGAAGCTTTAAAAAGCCCGATTTTTATGAAAAGTCCTAACTTGGTGGGTTAGGTGTGGGATGCCTTGGGATAGGATCCATACATTGTTTGCATTGCATATGCATTGGCGGTGTAAGTCCAAGATGGAGTCTTAGCAGTATAAGTCCAAATGTTTATTTAGCATTGTTATTGCTATTGACTACTATTTGCTTTCCCTAACTTAAACATATTGCCACACATCAAAAAGGGAAAGATTGTTGGGGCAATCTATGATCCAGAGCGACCATGTGTTTTGATGTTTGGGCAAAGGGTTTAAGTTAGATTTTTCCTTGTATTCTAATATATGTATGTGAGTGTACAGGATGTACAGGTTACACATATTGATTCAGCTGGATGGCTTCGGTACGGTGAAGGGTGGAATGGAGACAAGCTAGAGGCTTGTGTTCACCCGAGGGACCTTGGTATAGCTGGGACGATGAGCTAAGGGGCGCGGACTTCGAGGCATGCGTGAAGGATGACATGGAGGCAAGATGGAGGCTTGCGTGCATCCGAGGGACGGGAGACAAAAATGAATAGGGAGCGAAGGCAATAGTCGAGGCTGCTGATGAGGAGTCAATTGAGTCGTGAGGGTATGAATGTTGTGTGATTGTACTCGGGAAATCCTATGGTACAAATGCTGAGAGAAGTGTACTTGGAAAAGGAAACTCTAGGTGTGTGAGTGGACCACAGAAAGGGAGTCGACCCTGTATCTGTCGAGTGCTCCAGGGGCAGTCGACTGGTGGCACTCAAAATTCAAACGTTGGGTGTCAACGGTCGAATTTGAGTTGGGGCAGTCGACTAGTGGCGGCCAAACAGAAGGTAAGTCCTATTTAAGTGGGCTTTGTTTTGGCCGGGATTCCTGACAAATTTGGTCTTCGTTAAAGGTCAAATAGTAGTCTTGGTGCTCAGACATTGTCGAGGTGCTGTGGCGAGTTTCTCCACCCACAAGGAGCAACAAGGGCTAGCCGGAGGTTATCCGGGGAGTGATCCACCGAAGGATTCTTGGATTAGTCACCCTTAGGGGTGGATACCAAGTAAATAGGCATTGTTAGCATTGCTTTCTTGTTGTTAGTTTTATTCATTTGTATTTCAGCTTGCACAACTAACAACGCAGGAAGAAGAAGATTCGAAAATTGCTATTCACCCCCCTCTAGCAACGTCATCGATCCAACACTTCACTCACCAGGTCTTCGGTGCCCTGTCCTCGACCAGGTCTTGGTGCCCAACTTCACTCACCAGGTCTTCCGTGCACAGCTTCACTCACCAAGTCTTATTGCCCAACTTTAGGTTAGGACTTAGTTGCCCAGCCCCGCGGCCAGGTCTTAGTGCCCAATTCAAATGAACCAGGACTTAGTGCCTAGTGTACCTAGGACTTTCTTGCACACTTAATCAGCTTGTTAGATCACAACCAAATATTAACTTCTGAACCCTTTGTCATTATCAAAACAAAGGTTTGGCTTTGGTGCTTCCGGCACCAATAATTTCCCCCTTTTTTATTTATAGCAACACGGTTCAAAAAGTTAAGTTAAAAACATATTATAGAAATCTAACAATACTGACAACAGATTTTAACTCCCCCTATATTTTGCATTCTCCCCCTAAAGTTTTCAACGTCACGCGGGTTTTGTAAATTTTCTAAGTGCTAAGTGTTTTTCAAGATTTAGCAAAAAGCATTAAGTTTTTGACCAAGTGTTTTTCGAAAATAAAGCAATTGTACTCAAGAACACTTAGGCAATTTTTTGAAAATGTTATGTAAGCCTAATTTACTTAGGCAAAACAAGTTTTGAAAACTGATTTCCCTTGCCAAGTTTTCATTTTTAGATTTTGAAAAAAAAAGTTCCCATCTTAGAAAAATTTGCTTAAAAACATTTTCACAAAAGGAATTTGTTTAAAAAAAAATTACATAGCACATTTGCCAACAAATTTTTGAAAAATAGTTTAACTCAGGCAAGTTTGTTTACCAAGAAGAACTTCTTTAGAATTGTTTTTCAAAATACACTTAGAAATTTTGAAGCCTTTTCGAAGTATTTTAAGAGCAGTTAGAATTACTTTAAAAGTATGAAGTACTGACAAATACTTAGAAAAATTTTAGAAACCTTTTTAAGTACTAGTAAATTTGAAAAATCTCAAAATAGTTTAAAAACATGTTTAAGTACTTAAAGAACTTTGAAGTATTTAAAAATTGAAAAGTACTTGAAAACATAGCACTTAGAACTTTCTACTTTACTTTTTGAAAAAGAGATAGAAAGTTTTGAAAAATTAGAGAAATTTGAAAAAAAAATTCCCTCTTTCCTATTTCTCTCCCCCTTTATCATATATCAAAAAAATAACTAATTACAGTAAGTAAATTAGAGCTTGTAAGAAATTACAATTCTGTATTGAACAAACTCTAATAAAAAATTGGAGCAAACCAAATTAAACCAATCTTGTTCGGGTCCTGTCTAACCATGTTAGCTACTTACTAACTTTCATAAACAGTAGCTTTCACTAGGGTTAGTCAAGTTAAGTGATCTGATCAAGTTAGATTTTCTAAGCTTGACACATAACCTGATTGTTGTTCAACTTGTATTTATTGCCCAATTACTGCAGATGCACTGACTTAAAGCATCATGAATTAAGGCATTCACCAAAGCATCTCAACCCAGTCTAGGTTATCAATCAAAAGTACCCTAAGGTGCTTGTGAGATGCAGGCTTCTAGATCTATAGGTACATGCAGTTCTAGGGTTAGGGCTTAAGCTAAGTTCATATGCGAAAAAGCCCTAGTTTTGAAGGGGGTAGTTTTTGAAAGGAAACTAAGTCGGAAAATCATTTTAAATTTAAAAAGCTTGAAAAATTTGCAAAATTTTCAAAGAAAATTAAAAAAAATAGGAAAAGCTTTTAGGAAACAATATAAATCAGTCCTACTCTACTAAGCACAACCCTAACTACCTTCTTAGTGAGCTAAACTTAGACTTAGGTAAGGGTTTGGTAAAGAAATCAGCTAAGTTAGATTTTGAGTCCACATGTTTAAGTACTATTTCACCCCTGGCTACATGATCCCTTACAAAATGATATTTAACTTCTATATGTTTTGTTCGGGAATGTTGAATTGGGTTTTTAGTCAAGTTGATTGAACTAATGTTGTCAATATAGACTTGGGTTTGAGTGTAGTCAAGATGGAAGTCCTTAAGAGTGTGCATCATCTACAAAAGTTGTGCTACACATTCTCCTAGGGCAACATATTCTGCTTCTGTTGTGGACAGTGCTACGCAGTGTTGCTTTCTGCTACACCAGCTGACTATGCTATGTCCTAATAGTTGGCAACTTCCACTTGTACTTTTTCTATCTATTATTCACCCAGCATAGTCAAAGTCAGAATATCCTGACAATTTAAAAGTGGAAGTCCTAGGATACCAAATCCTATATTTAGGGTACCCTTAATGTACCTAAGTACTCGTTTTAGGGTTGCTAAGTGAGATTCCTTAGCATAAGTTTGGTACCTAGCACACATTCCTACAGAAAATAGGATATCAGGTCTGCTAGCTGTTATGTAAAGTAGACTGTCAATCATACTTCAGTATAGTTTAAGATCAACAGGCTTACCTTCCGGGCCACTATCAATTTTGACATTTGTGGCCATAAGGGTACTTATGATTTTGGAGTTATCCATTTTAAATTTCTTTATTAATTCTTTAGCATACTTGGATTGGTGAACATAATTATCGTCACTAGTCTGTTTAATTTGTAATCCTAAGAAAAAGTTGAGCTCACCTACCAAGCTCATTTCGAATTCACTTTCCATTATTTTTACAAATTCTTTTAGAATGTTAGAGTTGGTGGATCCAAAAATTATATCATCAACATAAATTTGGGCAAAAAAATATCGTTTTCTAAGGTTTTAACAAAATGGGTGGAGTCTATTTGACCTTGGTTAAATTCCTTAGAAATTAGATAAGTTGATAAGCGTTCATACCATGCCCTAGGTGCTTGTTTCAACCCATAAAGAGCTTTTCTATGTTTAAAGACATATTCAGGTTTTTCCTGGGGGTTGTCCTACATAGACTTCTTCTTTGATGAACCCATTCAAAAATGCAGACTTAATATCCATTTGGTATAGCTTGAACCTTTTATGGGCTGCAAAGGCTAATAGCATTCTAATTGACTCAAGTCTGGCCACTGGGGCATAGGATTCATCAAAGTCTAACCCTTCGACCTGACTAAACCCTTTAGGTACTAAGCGGGCTTTATCTCTCACTATGTCCCCTTGATCATTTAATTTGTTTCTGAACACCCACTTAGTATCTATTACAGATTTATCCTCAGGTTTAGGTACCAGTTTCCAGACTTGATTTCTTTCAAATTGGGCTAACTCCTCCTACATAGCTATGATCCAATCAGGGTCAGGAAGGCTTCCTCTATAGTCTTAGGTTCAATTTTTGAAATTAGCATGATTTGACTAAGATTTCTATAAGAAGACCTAGTTCTGACTCCTAAGGTTAGATCACCCATAATTTGATCAGAACGGTGACTGAGTCTGGGTTTCTTAGTTTATTCTAGTACTAGGTTCAGCCTCAGGTCCGGCTGGACGGTTTAGTTCAGTGTTTGGTTCAACTACTTGGGTTGGTTCAGTTAGAGGTTCAGATGAGACCTCAGTAGTTGGTTCAAGAGTTAGTTCATTTAGAGGTTCAATCAATGGTTCAATTGTTGGTTCATTGTCTTCTTGAGCAATATTTGATTGTTTCAATTTTTGATTATCAGTTTTTGGTTCAATTTCCTCAACAAAAATTAAGTTTGTAGTTTCTTCAATTTTATTAGTTTGTTTATTGTAAACCCTATAGGCCCTACTAGTTGTTGAATATCCTGGGAAGATCCCTGGGGTTGACTTGGATTGAAACTTACCTAGGTAGTCTTTAGTGTTCAAGATATGGACTTTGCACCCAAAGACTCTTAGGTAGTGTAGGTTAGGCAGTCTATTGTAATATAGTTCATAAGGGGTTTTATTATGCCTTTTGTTAATTAGAACCCTATTTTGGATGTAACATGTTGTACTTATCGCTTTTGCCCAAAATTGATTAGCTAAGTTAAATTCATTTAACATGGTTCGGGCGGCTTCCTGAAGGGTTCTATTCTCTCTCTCCACTATCCCATTTTTCTTCAAACCGTTGATTTTCAAATTCTCCCCCGTGATCACTTCTAAGTCTTTTGATTTTAGTATCATTTTGGTTTTCAATTATTTTACATAGGTCAATAAATAAGTTCCAAGTTTCATCTTTGCTTTTTAGGAACCTAACCCAGGTAAACCTAGAGTAATCATCGATAATTACTAAGCAGTACCGATTCCCGCTTAGTAACTTGACTCCATGTGAATTAAATAGGTCAAGGTGCAGGAGCTCAAGTGTGGTTTGGGTTATGTCTGATTGTATTGATTTGTGAGAAGACATAGTTTGTTTGCCTTAGTTACATGAGTTACAGATTGTGTTTTCAAAGTTCTTAATTTTTGGTACACCTTTAATTAAATCGAGTTGGGTAATTTTAGAAATTAGTTTAACATGAGTGTGACCTAATCTCCTATGCCAGAGGTTGAATTCTTCTAATTGAGTCAAGAAGCATTTTGGTACTAAAGGTAAATTAATGGTATAATCATTGTTTTTCCTAGTACCCTTATGCATGACTTCTGAGTCTTGGAGATTTCTAATCAGGCAGTCAGGGTTGGTGAATGTAACTACATAGCCAGTATCATATAGTTGACTTATACTAAGCAAATTGAATTTAAAATTTTCAACCAAGAGCACTTTCTTAATCACAAAATCAGACTTGAGTTCAATGTTACCAGACCCAATGACTTTGAGTGTAGCATTGTTGCCAAATGCTACTGAGCCTAGGTTCTAGAACTTGATTTTGATGAATTTCAATTTGTCTCCAGTCATGTGTCTGGAGCATCCACTATCCAACATCCATTGGTCCAAATCTTTATGTTCCTACACATAAAGTATTTGTTGATTTGGATCCATTAGAGTTAGGGATAGCATAAATTGATTTTCACAGCCTAGTCTGTCTCCCCCAAACTAGTATTATCAATCACGTTAACCTTATGGGTATTGTGAGACAGGTTTTCAAAAATTAAAGATTTTAATTTTGAAAAAAAACATGGTTAATTTTGAAGACACCTGATTAATTTGAAAATTTTATAAGGTTATGTTTATTGATTTTGAAAAGTGGTTGTGTAACGACCCGGAAAAATCTCTCAATATTTTCTTTAAAAATATTGATCATGTCTAGATAGTCTTGAGGACCCTAGAAATATTAGTACGACCTTTAGCCTAGTTATCCATGATTTTTCCCTATTTAAATTGAGAAGCTAAGTACTAATGGGCCTTATATGGGCTTTTCTAGTACCATGGTTATTAGTGGATTTTAGGTAGAATTTAATATAAATATAAATGGGTTTTAATTAGGAATATTAGCATAATTATGGGTGAGTCTTAGGGGAATTTTCGAAATTAAAAGAAAAATAAAAAAATAAAATGAAGTAAAAATAAAGTGCATGCACCAAAGATTGAACCTTGGACCTATGGTACTACCATGCATGTACTAACCAATTCACCTAGCAAGGGAGTGCTAGTAGAGAATGAAGTGGATTTTAGTTAAGGCTTAGGGAAAATAAAGAGTCATCAAGGGAAGAGACACCATGACTCTTCACTTACCCCTCTTCATTGAGTATAAATGAGAGGGATGAGGAAGGGAATCGAAAACTTGGCACTTAAGTTGTTGTTTTCTTCTTCTCTTCCACCAAGACTTTTCCTCTCCCTCCTTCTTCCTCCATCTAGCCGAAACCCACAAGGGGGTTTCCCCTTTGGAAAAACTTCACAAGAAGGCTTAATCTTCAAGATCTAAGGGCTATCTACAAGGCTACAAGGGCTAAGGGTGATCAAGGGACAACAAGGTCTTCATCATCTTCTCTTTTTAAGGTCTACAAACCAAGATAACCCAAAGTAAGACCCCCTCACCTGTGGTATAATGGTTTTTCAAGTTGATTTCAAGATATAAGAATTTGTTTGGACGACATATGAAGAAAACTAGGGGTAGGGCTTGTTAAGGGGTTTCGGCCAAGGCTTAAAAGGGGGCTTAGGGATGATGTAAACTCTTATTCATGCTCCTTAATGTTTTATTATGATATGTAAAGTATGGATTATGACTTAGGGAAAGTTTGTGGCACCCTAAAGCCTTGAGGGTTTCAGCCATCCTCCATGTCCTATGGTTAGATTTAAAATTTAACCCTTCAAGCATGTTTATATGTTCCTCTCTGATTTAATGGATATTGATTGTGTGTGATATGAATTTTTTCCATTGAACTAGGTCCTTAGGGTTTCGGCCAAGAAGAATTCTAGGGCAAGGAAATTAGGGTTAGCTCGAATTATGGGGCTTAAGGGCTTCCTATGGTTTAGTATGAAATGTATGGGCTATATCTTACTCATGGATCCTTTTATGTTAATTGAATGATGGAGCCACCTTCTATGGGACTTTCGGCCAACCTTGAAATTTAGGGTTTGGGTTGGGTTAAGACCACAAGGATGCATGTTTATAGGGTACTATGATGGATGTATATGTTTAAGTATGTTGGAAGAATTTTATGCCAATTAAAACCCTAGCTTATGTGTCATGACTTGTATGTTAGGTCAATTGTTATGATGATTCATAAATGTTTGGACCATGTGCTATGAACCTAAGGAAATATATCATGTATGAAAGGATCTAGGCATGTTTTCCTATGTACCATGACCATGCGTGTTTTATGAATTAAGATGCTAATTATGTAGGTATGCCATGACTTATGAATGATATGTATGTATGCCATGATTTATGAATGATATGCATGTATGCCATGCTTTGTGAAGGACATGTATGTATGCCATGCTTTATGAATAATATGTACGTATGCTATGTTTAAGAGTGAAGATGATGAATGAAAATGATAATCATGGCTCTAAGGCAAAATGAGATAAGCATGACATACCTTATGAATGAAGATAATGAATGATGATGAATGTTCATGCCTTTAAGGCACCATGATGTTAAGTATGAATGATGAAATGTTAAGTATGTTTATGTCATGCTAAGGGATGGGCACCTTAAGAACGCCTCGGTTCTGGACTACCGAAGCTGTCCACGGTTCTGGAACTACTGCAGCTGTTCCTACTCTTATGCTATGATTTATGAAACAAGATTATGTTTATGCTAAGTATGTTTTATGAAAGATGAAGCATGTGAAGTTATTTTACTTTATGAATGGACTTGTACCGGACCGAAGTATGGGTCCAAGGGATGGGCACCTTAAGAACGCCCCGATTCTGGACTACCGACTATGCTGTCCACGGTTCTGGGACTACCGAAGCTGTCCAACAGGGATGGGCACCTTAAGAACGCCCCGGTTCTGGGACTACCGACTATGTTGTCCTTACCCTAGTAGGTTGAGAATAGCTACCTCGTATTTACTTAGGGATCCGTACACATGATGTATGTATGTGGTACAAGCCGGGGACCCCAATGATGTTATGATTATGTTCAAGTATTTATAACTATGGTTTTCAAAGTAAGCATCCTTATGTATATGAATTTGACTCATGCATTCATTCATGTTATGCATTATGCCATGATGGAAAATGTTTTATGTTTATGTTTTATGTTTATCTCTATGTCATGTATCATGCTATGCTAAGTATGTTTTATGTTTATCTCTATGCCATGTATCATGCCATGCTAAGTATGTTTTACGTTTATCTCTATGCCATGTATCATGCCATGCTAAGTATGCTTTATGTTTATATCTATGCCATGTATCATGCCATGCTAAGTATGTTTTATGTTTATGTCTATGCCATGTATCATGCCATGCTAAGTATGTTTTATGTTTATCTTATGCCATGTATCATGCCATGCTAAGTATGTTTTACATTTATCTCTATGTCATGTATTATGTCATGCTAAGTATGCTTTATGTTTATATCTATGCCATGTATCATGCCATGCTAAGTATGTTCTATGTTTATATTTATGCCATGTATCATGTCATGCTAAGTATAATTTATGCTCATGTTCTATGCTAAGAACTATGTCATGCTGAGTGATTTTATATACTTATGATTTATGTTAAGCACCAAGTTATGTTAATGTTTCGTGTGCATATGTTTAAGTGACGAATGGTTTTAGTGAGTTGGAAAGGGTCTTACTAAGCCTGTGTTTATAGTCTTATTTTTCATATACCGCAGATCAAGCAAGAGGTTACTAAGGGAAGCAACAGGAGGGGCAAGTGTGTGTGTGTGGCAACGACTTGGCAAAAGAAAAGAAAAGATCCTATGTCTTTCTCTCTTTACATGATGACCATGCAAACATGTTTAAGAATGATGCTATATGATTAAGAATGAATGTTAAGTTTACCATGTCACTATGTTTAAGAATGATAGCTAAGAATGAGTTAACATGATTTAAGTTATAAGTGCATGGTTTAAACGCATGTGGATAAAGTTTTAAAATTATTCCGCTGCATTAAGAAGTCCATATGCGTATATGTATGTCACGTAGCGCCACCGTAAGGCTGAAAATGGGCGGGCGTTACAGGTTGACTCTAATATTACTTGAAATTTGTTTTAGATTCAAATTTGACAAAGAGTAAATTGAATTTGAATTTCGAAAATTGGCTTCTAGATCTTGGCGAGGCACAAGGCCTTCTTTGGTCGTAGCCTTATTGGATCATCAACCTTTTCCTTGACAAAGTCTTTTCATGAAATTTCATTTTCAAAATTACTTTTTGAGAAATTCTGGTCTAACTAGTTTGGGTCTTGGATCGGTAGCTTCGGCTAGTTCCACCAGACTAAACAGTACAAGTAGAGTATACTTGACCATATTAGAAGGGCTTCCCTAATGTACTATCATCTCACCTCCACCCAATACTAGGTTTTTCATGTTTCAAATAAATCATTTTGTCCTTAAACTAACCAGTCCTAAATCTAAGTATGATAATTAAAAATTGCAAATATAAACAATCAAACATGCAATTAACAAAAAAAATTATCTAATTATAAATATGGGTTTTATATTGGCTCCCCCTGGACTATAGCCTCGATAATGGTTAGGCAAGATGTGAATATTGTCCTTGGGAATCCAATACTGGTTTGGTCCAGCTTGTTTGTTCAAACAGAGCTTGGGGACCCATGCTTGGACTTGGGTTCTAGGTTGGTTCAATACAGCATAATAAGAGCGTTGTCTTGATTTGGTTTGATAACCGAGTCTGGATCGATTAAGAACGGATTTCTGCTTTCCAAGGATCATGTCAAGACCCTTGGAACCCGAAGTGAACCATTCTAAGGTAACTCTGAGCTCTTTGACTTGAGTCTTCAGGGAGGAATTCTCTTCCTCATGTTTTTGAACTTGGGTTAAGCTTCCTTCCTGAACTGGCTCAGTCAAGGACCTTGAGTTGACTTCCTCTTTCAGAAGTTTTACTTCCTGTCGGAGGGACTCAACCCGGATTTTGGCTTTCGCTAAGTTGCGAGATAAATAAGAAATTCATTTTGAAAGTTAATATTCTGAGTAACCTCTTACCGAGATTTGCCCGTTTTCCGAGATTGTGAGTCTTTCGTTGTCTGGTTCCGATTCCGATCCAGAGTCGACGTCTTCCGAGGCGGTTAGGGCGTGAAGATTCGCGTGTGGGACTTCTTCTTCTTCTTTGGAAGAGGATTCATCCCAGGTAGCTTGGAGAGCCTTCTTTCTTCGCGCCTTCTTTGTCTCCTTCAGATTGGGGCACTGTGACTTGAAATGTCCCTTTTTGTTGCACGCGTAGCAGGTAACGTTGGTCATGCTCTTCGAGCTTGTTGAAGGCTCTAATGGATCTTCCATTCTTCATCTTGCTTTCTTTTTGTTCGTTTGGTGCTTTAGCTCTTTATAATAGTCCCAAGCTAGCCAATCCAACATGGGTCGATCCCTTTCACTATCTTCTGAATCCGAGTCTGAGTTAGACTCGGGTGCTGGTTGAGTCTTCTTCTTGGGAGATTTGCCTTGAGATTTACCTGCAACGAAATCTATACCTTTCTCGATCAAGGTAGTGATAGTATGTTTGTGCAGTTCTAATTTAGAAAAAAGTTTGTGTAATTTTATTTCAGATAGGTTCCTTGAAACATTGTAGGCATCTACTATAGACGCCCACATTGAGTTTCTCGGAAAAGAGTTAAGCGTATACCTAATCATGTCACAGTTGTCAACCTTGTGACCTATCGTGTGCAACCCGTTCATCAGTTCTTGAATTCTGGAGTTGAGCTGGGTCGCAGTCTCACCGTCGTGCATCTTGATGGTATAGAGTCTGTTCAATAACAGATCTCTTTTACTGATCCTTGGGTCGGAAGTGCCATCATGCAGCTCGATCAACTTGTTCCAAAGCTCCTTCGCGCTGTTGAAGGGTCCTACCCGATTCAGTTCCTCCTTGGTTAAGCTGCATTGCAAAGTCTGGGTTGCCTTTGCATCGGCCTCGATTTTCTTCTTTAGCAAGGCGTCCCATTCAGTATAATTTTGCGTCACTCCTTCTGTGTTCTTGGGAATTTCCAGCCCAGACTGGATGATTATCCACATGTCCACCTGAGTTTTCAGGTGGACTTCCATCCTGCTTTCCCAGTAGGAGAAGTTTTCTCCACTGAAAAGAGGAGGTCTGGCAGTGCTATATCCCTCTTGCATGGCAATTAAGATTTACTGAAAAAGGAATAACAAAAAAAACTTGATCCAAGACTGAGTCTTGGATTAGTAGTGCGGGAAGAAATTAATAATAAAGGAAACGATCAACTGGTGTTGCACTAACCTCGATTAACGAGAAAATTCTGTTGGTGCAGGAAGCACCATATCGAACCTTGTTTTAATATAGGCAAAGGATTCAATGTTAAGTATTATTTGTGATATAATAAAGTTACTTAAGTGTGCAGGAAAGTCCTAGTTAATCTAGGTGAGAAGTCCTGGCCGCAGGCTGTTAGTAATATGAGAGAAGTGTCCTAAGGCAATCGCCTTATGATTGTAATTATTNATAATTATGGGTGAGTCTTAGGGGAATTTTCGAAATTAAAAGAAAAATAAAAATAAAATGAAGTAAAATTAAAGTGCATGCACCAATGATTGAACCTTGGACCTATGGTACCACCATGCATGTACTAACCAATTCACCTAGCAAGGGATTGCTAGTAGAGAATAAAGTGGATTTTGGTTAAGGCTTAGGGAAAATGAAGAGTCATCAAGGGAAGAGACACCATGACTCTTCACTTGCCCTCTTCATTGAGTATAAATGAGAGGGATGAGGAAGGGAATCGAAAACATGGCACCTAAGTTGTTGTTTTCTTCTTCTCTTCCACCAAGACTTTTCCTCTCCCTCCTTCTTCCTCCATCTAGCCGAAACCCACAAGGGGGTTTCCCCTTTGGAAAAACTTCACAAGAAGGCTTAATCTTCAAGATCTAAGGGCTATCTACAAGGCTATAAGGGCTAAGGGTGATCAAGGGACAACAAGGTCTTCATCATCTTCTCTTTTTAAGGTCTACAAACCAAGACAACCCAAGGTAAGACCCCTCACCTGTGGTATAATGGTTTTTCAAGTTGATTTCATGATATAAGAATTTGTTTGGACTACATGTGAAGAAAACTAGGGCTAGGGCTTGTTAAGGGGTTTCGGCCAAGGCTTAAAAGGGGGCTTAGGGATGATGTAAACTCTTATTCATGCTCCTTAATGTTTTATTATGATATGTAAGGTATGGATTATGACTTAGGGAAAGTTTGTGGCACCCTAAAGCCTTGAGGGTTTCAGCCATCCTCCATGTCCTATGGTTAGATTTAAAATTTAACCCTTCAAGCATGTTTATATGTTCCTCTATGATCTAATGGATATTGATTGTGTGTTACATGAATTTTTCCCATGGAACTAGGGTCCTTAGGGTTTCGGCCAAGAGGAATTCTATGGCAAGGAAATTAGGGTTAGCTCGAATTTATGGGGATAAGAGCTTCCTATGGTTTAGTATGAAATGTAAGGGTTATATTTTTCTCATGGAACCTTTTATGTTAATTAAATGATGGAGCCACCTTCTATGGGACTTTCGGCCAACCTTGAAATTTAGGGTTTGGGTTGGGTTAAGACCACAAGGATGCATGTTTATAGGGTACTATGATGGATGTATATGTTTAAGTATGTTGGAAGAATTTTATGCCAATTAAAACCCTAGCTTATGTGTCATGACTTATATGTTAGGTCATTTGTTATGATGATTCATAAATGTTTAGACCATGTGCTATGAACCTAAACAAATGTATCATGTATGAAAAGATCTAGGCATGTTTTCCTATATACCGTGACCATGTATGTTTTTATGAATTAGATGCTAATTATGTGGGTATGCCATGACTTATGAATGATATGTATGTATGCCATGATTTATGAATGATATGTATGTATGTCATGCTTTGTAAAGGACATGTATGTATGCCATACTTTATGAATAATATGTACGTATGCTATGTTTAGGAATGAAGATGATAAATGAAAATTATAATCATGGCTCTATGACAAAATGAGATAAAGCATGACATACCTTATGAATAAGGATAATGAATGATGATGAATGTTCATGCCTTTAAGGCATCACGATGTTAAGTATGAATGATGAAATGTTAAGTATGTTTATGTCATGCTAAGGGATGGGCACCTTAAGAATGCCTCGGTTCTGGACTACCGAAGCTGTCCACGGTTTTGGAACTACCGCAGCTGTTCCTACTCTTATGCTATGTTTCATGAAACAAGATTATGTTTATGTCATGAATGTCTATGAATGATGAAGCATGCAAAGTTATTTTACTTTATGAATGGGCTTGTACCGGACCGAAGTAAGGGTCCATGGGATGGGCACCTTAAGAACGCCCCAGTTCTGGACTACCGACTATGCTGTCCGCGGTTCTGGGACTACCGAAGCTGTCCAACAGGGATGGGCTCCTTAAGAAAGCCCCGGTTCTGGACTACCGACTATGCTGTCCACGATTCTAGGACTACCGAAGCTGTCCTTACCCTAGTAGGTCGAGACTAGCTACCTCGTATTTACTTAGGGATGCGCGCACATGATGTATGCATGTGGTACAAGCCGGGGACCCCAATGATGTTATGATTATGTTTAAGTATTTAAAAGTATGATTTTAAAAAATTAAGCATCCTTATGTATATGCATTTGACTCATGCATTCATTCATATTATGCATTATGCCATGATGGAAAATGTTTTATGTTTATATCTATGCCCTGTATCATGTCATGCTAAGTATGTTTTATGTTTATCTCTATGCCATGTATCATGCCATGCTAAGTATGTTTTACGTTTATCTCTATGCCATGTATCATGTCATGCTAAGTATTCTTTATGTTTATATCTATGCCATGTATCATGTCATGCTAAGTATGTTTTATGTTTATGTTTATGCCATGTATCATGTCATGCTAAGTATATTTGATGCTCATGTTTTATGCTAAGAACTATATCATGTTGAGTGATGTTATATACTTACGATTTATGTTAAGCACCAAGTTATGTTAATGTTTCGTGTGCATATGTTTAAGTGGCGAATGGTTTTAGTGAGTAGGAAAGGGTCTTACTAAGCCTATGTGCTTATAGTCTTATTTTTCTTATACCGCAGATCAAGTAAGATGTTACTAAGGGAAGCAGCAGGAGGGGCAAGTGTGTGTGTGTGGCAATGACTTGGCAAAAGAAAAGAAAAGATCCTATGTCTTTCTCTCTTTACATGATGACCATGCAAACATGTTTAGGAATGATGCTATATGATTATGAATGAATGCTAAGTTTACCATGTCACTATGTTTAAGAATGATAGCTAAGAATGAGTTAACATGATTTAAGTTATAAGTGCATGGTTTAAACGCATGTGGATAAAGTTTTAAAATTATTCCGCTGCATTAAGAAGTCCATATGCGTATATGTATGTCACGTAGCACGGCGTAAGGCTGAAAATGGGCGGGCGTTACAGGTTGGTATCAGAGCCGTTTGCCATCTCACTACACACACATCAAGCCTCCTTCCTGCAGCTTCCAAGTAAGTACCTCTATGTATACCTTATGTTCTTTTATGATGTTCTTTTATGATTCAAGAATATGTAAGTATGGATGATATTTTATGATTCTAGAATATGCAAGTATGAAGGATATATTTTAGGATAGCAAGTACTTTTAGGATATGTAAGGTGAACGATACTTTACCTCATTTTTTGGAAATTCATGTACTTTAGAATTGGATATGCGGGTAGGAATAACAATAACTTATATTAGCCTTACTAGTCTTTTATATATGAGTTATAGTGAGCGAGAGTGATTCGTGGAGATTTAACTTAAGTAGTTGTAGTCATGTAGAATAAATATAGTAAATGATTGAGTGGTGGTGAAACGGATTAAATTGGAAAAGAAGAGCAAGTAGATGTGAGAGGAGGAATGGGTATGTAATGAGGAGATTATCTGTATGAGTGTCATGACGGTCTGGAACTAAGAAGAGTTGTGAACCAAAGCAAGTTTGTACTGTTGATGAAAGACGTATATTAATATTTAGCGATGAGCCTAGAGTAAAGAGAGGATAGTTCTTTATTAATGGTGACTTATTAGCTATAGTATTAAGGGGGTAGAGTATTTAGTGTGGGTATTCGAAGAGATTATAGTAGTTATGAAATGAAGACTTAGGGATGTATATCTATTAGGAACAGATTAAGGTGTACGTTATTTGACTTTTTAAACAGATATATATATAGTAGTAGCAATAGAGTAATATTCTTGATATAAGAAGGATAGAGGGTAAGAACTAGATATGGAAAAGAAGGAGTGATAGAGATCAGCGAATAGGACCTTAGTTATAACCCTGTATGAAGGAACTAGATGTTAATGTTATCAAAGGCAAGAATGTAGTAAGGACTCTAGGTCAAGCAAACTTACTAGGTGAAATGATCTAATCAAGTATAGGTTTTGGAAAAAGATTGATATAGGAATATTTTATAAATTCTTGTAAAAATATATATATATATATATATATATATATATAAATAATGAGAGAGAGTTTTGTGAAGAATAGTATTAGCTTTATGAAATTTGGTAATGAATATATTAGATATTCGTTGCTTAAAAGTAAGGTTATAGAGAAGTAAGATACGGAGATCATAAGATTGTGATTTTGTGATTAGAGTGGAGGAAGCATGACCGGTAAAGGTATTTGGATATGTGAAAGAAGACTATGGAAAGATGGAATAAGCAAAAGTAAAGATGACAAGAGAAAGTAAAGATAACAATGTTATAGGAAAAATTTTTTAAGGTAGAGAATGTGGTACATATATGTTGTGCGAAAAGTACTAAGAGTATTTCCAGAAAAAAAAGATGTTTATTGTAGGAAGAGTGGAGCAAAAAGCCAGATGAAGTAATAATAAAAAAAAATTGTTTATTGTGTTTAGGTTGATAAAAAGTAAAGAGATTGGCATGTTATATTAAGTTTAGACTAGATAGTAAAATCTTGGATACAAGTGTTTCGAGTTAGCTTTTAGGTTAGCATAGATTATTAGTCAAAGACTAGTTTTCTGATAATGAGTTTAATATAGTATTTTAGGAATTTAATTGAGAAATTTTAGCATAAATAACAGAGACTGTATGCATTATAGGTTAGGTAGTTAAAACAAAGTAAGTAACTCAAATAACTAGAATAGGAAGTAATATGATAAGCGATGCGTGAGTTTGTGTGCTATGAGAAGTTATGTTACATAGAAACGAATATACTATTAAAATAGATAATAAAAGAAAGAATAATAAAGTAAGAATAGTTCTTGGAAAAAAAGGGGTAACGAGATTCGAGTAGAAAGGAGAAAGAGTTTGTACTTATATAAAGCTATAATTATGTTGTCGAGAAGTAGATTTGAAGTATGATACTGAAAGTAATAAAAGAGTATCATATAATAATAATCGTAATTTTCGTTTAGTTTAATACAGATAAAAGATGTATGTGAGAAGCAGAGACATTGAAATCAGTTCCAATTGAGAAGAGCTTCGGAGTAATAAGTTGGTGCATGGATGATAGACTTGTGTATAGTAAGTGAAAGTTAGAGTCTTGTTTGAAGTAGCAAATTAACCAGGAATACGTTAAATTATACTCTTTCGTGTATAGCTTAATAGTAGACAAAATTTTGACAATAAGTATTAGAAACAGTGATAAACAATTAGAGCTAGAAAAAAAACAAATTGCAAGAGAATACATGTAGATTGTTGTCAAACTACTAAGATTTGCTATAACGCATATAAAAAAAAATGTTTGAGATTAAATCATGGTTATGTATTAGAAGCACCCAAATATGGAGATGTAGCAATTTTGATCTAAGAGTTGCATAACAAATAGACAAAAGCTAAGGAACAAGGAGGTACCTTAGTCAAGGTCTTATGGCAAAGTCAACGGTTCGAGGAAGCAACCCGGGAACGCGAGGATGAGAGGAGACGCAAGTACCTAGAGATATTCTAAGTTCGAGGATGAACTTTCACGAGGTATGGGGGATTGTAACGACCCGGAAAATTCTCTCAATATTTTCTTTGAAAATATTGATCATGTTTAGATAGTCTTGAGGAACCTAGAAATATTAGTACGACCTTTAGCCTAGTTATCCATGATTTTTTCCAATTTAAATTGAGAAGCTAAGTACTAATGGGCCTTATATGGGCTTTTCTAGTACCATGGTTATTAGTGGATTTTAGGTAGAATTTAATATAAATATAAATGGGTTTTAATTAGGAATATTAGCATAATTATGGGTGAGTCTTAGGAGAATTTTTGAAATTAAAAGAAAAATAAAAATAAAATGAAGTAAAAATAAAGTGCATGCACCAAGGATTGAACCTTAGACCTATCGTACCACCATGCATGTACTAACCAATTCACCTAGCAAGGGAGTGCTAGTAGAGAATAAAGTGGATTTTGGTTAAGGCTTAGGGAAAATAAAGTGTCATCAAGGGAAGAGACACCATGACTCTTCACTTGCCCTCTTCATTGAGTATAAATGAGAGGGATGAGGAAGGGAATCGAAAACATGGCACCTAAGTTGTTGTTTTCTTCTTCTCTTCCACCAAGACTTTTCCTCTCCCTCCTTCTTCCTCCATCTAGCCGAAACCCACAAGGGGGTTTCCCCTTTGGAAAAACTTCACAAGAAGGCTTAATCTTCAAGATCTAAGGGCTATCTACAAGGCTATAAGGGCTAAGGGTGATCAAGAGACAACAAGGTCTTCATCATCTTCTCTTTTTAAGGTCTACAAACCAAGACAACCCAAGGTAAGACCCCCTCACCTGTGGTATAATGGTTTTTCAAGTTGATTTCATGATATAAGAATTTGTTTGGACTACATGTGAAGAAAACTAGGGCTAGGGCTTGTTAAGGGGTTTCGGCCAAGGCTTAAAAGGGGGCTTAGGGATGATGTAAACTCTTATTCATGCTCCTTAATGTTTTATTATGATATGTAAGGTATGGATTATGACTTAGGGAAAGTTTGTGGCACCCTAAAGCCTTGAGGGTTTCGGCCATCCTCCATGTCCTATGGTTAGATTTAAAATTTAACCCTTCAAGCATGTTTATATGTTCCTCTATGATCTAATGGATATTGATTGTGTGTTACATGAATTTTTCCCATGGAACTAGGTCCTTAGGGTTTCGGCCAAGAGGAATTCTATGGCAAGGAAATTAGGGTTAGCTCGAATTATGGGGCTTAAGGGCTTCCTATGGTTTAGTATGAAATGTATGGGTTATATTTTTCTCATGGAACCTTTTATGTTAATTGAATGATGGAGCCACCTTCTATGGGACTTTCGGCCAACCTTGAAATTTAGGGTTTGGGTTGGGTTAAGACCAAAGGATGCATGTTTATAGGGTACTATGATGGATGTATATGTTTAAGTATGTTGGAAGAATTTTATACCAATTAAAACCCTAGCTTATGTGTCATGACTTGTATGTTAGGTCATTTGTTATGATGATTCATAAATGTTTAGACCATGTGCTATGAACCTAAGGAAATGTATCATGTATTGTAACAACCCGGAAAATTCTCCTAATATTTCTTGGAAATATTAAGCATGTCTAGGAAATTTTCCGTAGGATCTAGAAATATGAGTACGAACCTTAGCCTAAAAACCCAAGGTTCTCTCAATTAATTGAGAGACTAAGTACTAAGGGACCTTTTAGGGGCTTTCTAGTGCCATTATTATGAATGGTTTTAGGTAGAAATTTATATAAAAAAAATAGATGGATTGTAATGGAAAATATTAACATAATTATGGGGAAATTTTTAGGAATTTTCGAAAATGATAGGAAATAAATTAGAAATAAAATAGAAAATTAGTGCATGGACCAAGGATTGAACCTTGAACCTCCTAGTTGCACTAATCATGTCATAACCAATGCACCAAGCCATATGTCTTGTTAGAGAAGAAGGAGCATGCTTGTTAAAAGCTAGGGAAGTGAAGAGACATGTCTCTTCAAGAGAAAAGTATAAATAAGAGAGGTAGTTACAACTTCCCTTCTCTTCTTCCTTTCTTCTTCCTCCTCCTTGCTTTGGCCGAAATTTCAAGGTTCCCTTTCCCTTGAGAAAAGTTCCACCAAGGACCCCATCTTGAAGATCTAAAGCCCCTACAAGGACACAAGGACTAAGTAAAGTTTAGAGAGAAGAAGGTTCTCTTGTTAACTTTTATTCGAAGTTTGTAAGCAAGATCAAGGAAGGTAAAACCTTCTCACCTGTGGTATGATTGTTCTTGATGTTGGATAAGATTTAGATATTGTTTACATGACATGTTGGAAAGAAAATTCATGAGTTGGGCTTATGGAACTTTCGGCCAAGACCTTTGGATTAAACCTAGGGATGATGTAAATTCCTTTTTGTGCTCTTAAATGTTTCATGATAATATGTAAGGCATGGATTGAGATTTAGAGAAATTTTGGAGGCCCTAAAACCCTTCTAGGGTTCGGCCACCTATAGTGTGAGGCTAGGGATTAATTTTAATCCCTCAAGAATGCTTAATGGGTCTTACTATGATATAGTATGGAAGAAAATAGGGACTTACATGAATTTTTCTAGGGGAGGATACCCTTACAAGTTTCGGCCACACCAAGGTCAAGAGGCTAGGGGAAACTCCAACCCTTCCATGCATGATTAATATGATTTTTATGATACCTTATGAGTAAGAATGGTGTTAAATGAACTCTTACCTGGGCTTGTTACCCTTCTAGGGTTTTCGGCCAACTTGGGTTTTAGGCCAAAGACTTATTGTTAAGTCTAATCAAGGGTTCAAATGAGGTTCCATGACATGATATGTATGGGAAGGAATGTTAATCATAATTTAGGTAAATTTCTCCATGGACCTTGGTCCTTAGGGCTTTCGGCCAAGACCCCAACTTGGGGTTTGGTTGGGTTAAAGTTTCAAGAATGAATGTTTATAAGTTACTATGATACTAGTATATGATTGAGCATGATGTAAGGATCGTTATATTGTTAGAATCCTAGTTGATGTGTTATATAACATGACTTTATGTGCTTGATGTTAAGTTATGTTTAAATCATGAATATTTAAGTTATATGCCATGAAATACATGTAATTGATGTAGAAGTAGATTATGATAAATATAATGATGCATGAATATTGATAAATGATTATAATGGATTTATGATTCATAAAGATATATATATGTTTTATGATAAATGCTATGAACCCTAGTGGTATGTGTGAGGTCTATATGTAGCTGGTCATCCATGTTTTATGATGAATGCTAGGATGATGTATGTCAGATGAAACGTATCATGTATGAGGTGTATGGTTATCATGTATCATGAACATGCAAATTTGATGAACTCGAATAAGATTATGACTAGAAACATGATTATGTAGGTATGTTCTATGTTATGAACGAAGAATAATAAGCATGAATAAAGATAATGGTTATGCCTTAATGATAAGTATGAATGATAAGTATGAATGATGAAGGCATAACGATGATAAGAAATAAGTATGAATGATAAGCATGAATGACAATTATGAAAATGAAGCATGCATGTTTATTTTCATGCATAAGGCTTGTACCGGACCGAATTAAGGGTCCAAGGGATGGGTACCTTAAGAACGCCCCGGTTCTGGACTACCGACTATGCTGTCCACGGTTCTGGCACTACCGAAGCTGTGCAACAGGGATGGGCACCTTAAGAACGCCCCGGTTCGAGGACTACCGACTATGCTGTCCTTACCCTAGTAGGTCGAGGCTAGCTACCTCGTATTTACTTAGGGATGCGCGCTAAGAAGTATGTATGTGGTACAAGCCAGGGGACCCCAATGATGTTATGTTAAGCATTGAAAAGTATAATTTCAAAACTAAGCATCCTTATGTAGTAAATGCATTAGACTCATTCATACATCTATGTTATGCATCGCGCCAAGGTAAGTATATTTTATGCTTGTATTTATGCTCATGTTGTATATCATGTATAAGTATTGCATTATGTTTAAGTATGCTACGATTCATGTCATGTATAAGTATGCATTATGTACATGAATGCTAAGAAGTATGCCATGTATAAGTAAGTCTCATGTTATGCCATGTATAAGCATGTTTCATGTTCATGTAGGTATGCTTTATGTCATGTATACATCGCTTGATATATGCTAAGCTATGTTCATGTATGTTCATTTATGTCATGTATGACAATGCTTATGTTTATGCTCGAAGTTATGTTATGTCGGATGTTTGATATGTTATGTTTACGTGACGTATGGTTTAGTGAGTAGGAAAGGGGTTTTTACTAAGCCTATGTGCTTATAGTTTTACTTTCCTCGTACCGCAGATCAACCAAGAAGCTATTAAGGGAAGCCGCAGGGGAGGCAGAAGCATGTGTGTGTGTGACGGTGACTTGGCAGAAGATTCTTGTGTTACGTTTTATGGTTATGATTAATAGATAACTTAAGACTTATGATGCTACCTTTATGGATAAGTACATATTGCTTACGATGATTATGAAGAAAGTTATGAAATGGTAAGTTATGATATGATGAATGTTCCATGTGTTAGTTGCATGACTATAAGCATGTTAGAAAAAAAAAATGATTCCGCTGCATTAAGATAATGTCTAAGTACATGTATGTTTAGCGTAACGCCGCCTCCCTCGCCACACCACGAGGTGTGGGTGTATGTGAAAAGGCGGGCGTTACATGTATGAATGGATCTAGGCATGTTTTCCTATATACCATGACCATGCATGTTATATGAATTAAGATGCTAATTATGTAGGTTTGCCATGACTTATGAATGATATGTATGTATGTCATGACTTATGAATGATATGTATGCATGCCATGATTTATGAATGATATGTATGTATGCCATGCTTTGTAAAGGACATGTATGTATGCCATGCTTTATGAATAATATGTACGTATGCTATGTTTAAGAATGAAGATGATAAATGAAAATGATAATCATGGCTCTAAGACAAAATGAGATAAAGCATGACATACCTTATGAATAAGGATAATGAATGATGATGAATGTTCATGCCTTTAAGGCATCACGATGTTAAGTATGAATGATGAAATGTTAAGTATGTTTATGTCATGCTAAGGGATGGGCACCTTAAGAACGCCTCGGTTCTGGACTACCGAAGCTGTCCACGGTTTTGGAACTACCGCAGCTGTTCCTACTCTTATGCTATGTTTCATGAAACAAGATTATGTTTATGTCATGAATGTCTATGAATGATGAAGCATGCAAAGTTATTTTACTTTATGAATGGGCTTGTACCAGACCAAAGTAAGGGTCCAAGGGATGGGCACCTTAAGAACGCCCCGGTTCTGGACTACCGACTATGCTGTCCACGGTTCTGGGACTACCGAAGCTGTCCAACAGGGATGGGCACCTTAAGAACGCCCCGGTTCTGGACTACCGACTATGCTGTCCATGGTTCTGGGACTACCGAAGCTGTCCTTACCCTAGTAGGTCGAGACTAGCAACCTCGTATTTACTTAGGGATGCGCGCACATTATGTATGCATGTGGTACAAGCCGGGGACCTCAATGATGTTATGATTATGTTTAAGTATTTAAAAGTATGATTTTAAAAAATTAAGCATCCTTATGTATATGCATTTGACTCATGCATTCATTCATATTATGCATTATGCCATGATGGAAAATGTTTTATGTTTATGTTTTATGTTTATATCTATGCCCTGTATCATGCCATGCTAAGTATGTTTTATGTTTATCTCTATGCCATGTATCATGCCATGCTAAGTATGTTTTACGTTTATCTCTATGCCATGTATCATGCCATGCTAAGTATGCTTTATGTTTATATCTATGCCATGTATCATGTCATGCTAAGTATGTTTTATGTTTATGTTTATGCCATGTATCATGTCATGCTATGTATATTTGATGCTCTTGTTCTATGCTAAGAACTATGTCATGCTGAGTGATGTTATATACTTACGATTTATGTTAAGCACCAAGTTATGTTAATGTTTCGTGTGCATATGTTTAAGTGACGAATGGTTTTAGTGAGTAGGAAAGGGTCTTACTAAGCCTATGTGATTATAGTCTTATTTTTCTTATACCGCAGATTAAGCAAGAGGTTACTAAGGGAAGCAGCAGGAGGGGCAAGTGTGTGTGTGTGGCAATGACTTGGCAAAAGAAAAGAAAAGATCCTATGTCTTTCTCTCTTTACATGATGACCATGCAAATATGTTTAGGAATGATGCTATATGATTAAGAATGAATGCTAAGTTTACCATGTCACTATGTTTAAGAATGATAGCTAAGAATGAGTTAACATGATTTAAGTTATAAGTGCATGGTTTAAATGCATGTGGATAAAGTTTTAAAATTATTCCGCTGCATTAAGAAGTCCATATGCGTATATGTATGTCACGTAGCGCCGCCGTAAGGCTGAAAATGGGCGGGCGTTACACCCTCTTTCAAGCCGCCGGCAACCAATCAAGGTGAGTCCCTTGATTCCGGCCGCCTACCACCTCCACTCACAGTTGCAACCTATTCTTCCCTTGAAGATGACACCAACCACTCGAATGGATGCAATGAATGAGGAAGATGATGGAGAAAACAAAGCCTAAACTCTTCTCCTTCTTCCTCCTTGTTCCGGCGGCAAAAACACCACCAACAGCTGCGTTTCTCTTTTGCTCTGCCGACTCCTGCTATCTCAGAGATTGCACAAGCCAAATGGGAGAGGAGTGGAAGAAGAAAGCGCCGGAGAAGAGGTCTCTTCCTCCCTCTTCTTCTCTATGTTGCCACCGGCCTCAAGGATGGTTGCCGCAACCCTAAGAGAGAGGGTGGAAGAGGTTTTGTGTAACGCCCCAAAATTTTCATTTTAAGTCCTTAAAGTCCTTAGAACTATTTAAAAATGTTTTAGAAATATTCTAGATATTTTTAGGAATTTTTAGAATATTTTTATGGAATTTTCCGAGTCCGTTTAGTATTTTTAAAAAAGGAAAAACTTTAAAGGGCAGCAGGGGGGTTCGAACTCGCGACCATAGGAGGAGCAAGCCCTTAAGGGCGCGCAAGTGACCGGCTGGGCTAGGGTATCAAGAACAACAAAAGGCGGAGAGAAATAATTTTATAGAGTAGTTACGTTTTTTCATGAAGAGGTATTTAAACCCCGCTTAAGTCGCGTGAAACCCTTGGAGGAGAATTTTCGGTTGCGTGCGAGAAGGGGGCGAGGGAGGGGCGGCGAAAACAAAAGGGAACCTAGGTTTTCTTTCCTCCTCTCCTCTCCTAAGGGGCGCCGGCCAAGGAAAAGCAAGGAGTGCGGAGCGTTTCGTTCGTCTCGACAAGAAGAACACGTAGGCGCGGACGGTTCATAGAGATCTCAAGTTTCACCCGAGCCCTAGTCGTCTAATTTCGATTGTAAGTCCAAGAAATCAAGGTAAGTACTGCTCACCTGCAGTAAGAGGCGGTTTTCCGCAAGAATTTTCCCTTCAAAGTTTTAAAAGAGATATTTACTTTTAGTTTAAGATTTCGCAAGTGATCTTAGTTCATTATATGCTTATATATATATGATAGAGTACCCTATGTGAGTGTAGGGTCTAAGAAATCTATAAGAAAAGAAAAGAAAGATAAAGAAAAAGAAAAGAGAAGGCCAAGGCCTTACGAAATCCCCAAAAGTCAAGACTTAGGGATTTGGGCACACAAGGTGTTCGATAAAATGCCAAGGCATTTAACGATAAGAAAGAAAAGAGAGAAAAACTATTTTATTTTCTAAGGCCAGTACTCGGCGTCCAAGGGCGTCGTTAAAGAAATCCAGGTGTCCAATTCCAAGGTCTTGGCCCTGGTAGACCAAGGTCTGCTCTATTAGGATTGGTGGCTCGCTACCCCAACCTTTTAGGGAACGCGCATAAGATGGTACTTACGTCTTAAGTGGATCCAAGTGAGTTATTATTTTCAAGTATATGCTTTAGCAAAGTTTTTCTAAAGTTTAAGGAAATTTTCTAAAAGTTAAAGAAAGATTTAAAGTTAAAGAATTGCTAAAGTTTCAAGTTAAGCCAAGAAAAAGTGAGTTAAGACTTATTAATGCTTGAGTATGCATGTTTTGAGTTATACATGTTTTAGTGTTTCTTTTAAGCATAAAAGTATCTCATGTGATTTCACATTGTTTAAAAAGCATGCCTACACATTTCGAGATTTTGTGAGCTAGATAGTACTTGCTAAGCTTTATGCTTATTAGTTGCATTTCCTCTTACTGCAGGTAAAGGTAAAGACAAGCAATTCTGAAGGAAGGCGACGAGGCGGTGCTGAGTGACGTGTGTGTGGTGGCTGACCTTGGAGAGATCCTTGGGATGAGACAGTTTAGCTTATTTGAAATGCAATGTTTAAGATTTCCAAATTCCAAGTTATTGTGTTATGGAGTTTATTAAACATTTATGCTTCGGATAGTTTTACATGCTCAACTTTGTAGAATGAAGATTCCATGTCATTTCAATTAGTATGCATACTTTTGTGAATGCACTAGATGAGCAAGGGCATGAGTAATTTAACATGTGGATACATTGCATTTTAGACTTATTCTTGAGCTTATTATTTTTCCCTTTTGGACTAGGTCCTAATTGTGCTTAAAATACTTGTAAATTCGGTAGAAAAGTAAGATTTACATTCTATGAAGTTCTAGAAATGTTATAGAATCTTATAAGTGGAGTTTGGATAGGGATGTTGTTAGTCTCCTTTTGAATTAAGTTTTGTTGCTTTAAATATGCTTAGAAAAGTTGCATTCATATTCCATAATGCTTTAGTAATGTTATAAAACCTTGTGTGATGAGTTTAAATGGTTAGGATTGCTAGTAATGTGCCATTGTATCATGCATGACTATTAAAGTTAGAATCTCATTCTTAGATAGATTAAATACAAAAAAAAAAGTTCCGCATTTTTTGTAACGCCCGCTTTTTTTTTCTTTTTCATAAGCGGCGTTACGTTAACATGCTTAGGGCATGTAGACATCATAAGGCAGCGGAATAACTTTAACTTATACATGCCCTGTTACCATTCTTAACTTAATGACTTAGGAACCTTAGCATATCAACTTTGAACATAAGCATCATATCATATCATGTCATACGTAACATTATATCATAAGGTTCCACAGGTCATTATTCAGACATATAAGTAACCAAGGTGAAGTTCTAACATAAACAGTAAACATAGAGTTTCCTGGGCCAAGTCACTACTACACACATGCGTTCTGGCCCTCCTGCTGCTTCCATCATTGTCCCCTTGAGTGATCTGCGGTATAAGGAAATAAGACTATAAGCACACAGGCTTAGTAAGACTCTTTCCTACTCACAAAACCATTCATCATTCATCATCTCATAATGTGCACATGAAAACATTAACATACTTGGTGCTCTACTTAGGACATAACATCTTAAATCACTTATCGTATACATAGCATGGCATGAACATACACATAGTAGCATTCTAAGCATGGCATAATACTTGGCATGAACATAAACATAGTAGTATTCTAAGCATGACATAATACTTGGCATGAACATAAACATAGTAGCATTCTAAGCATGGCATAATACTTGGCATAAACATAAACATAGTAACATTCTAAGCATGGCATAATACTTGGCATGAACATAAACATAGTAGCATTCTAAGCATGGCATAATACTTGGCATGAACATAAACATAGTAGCATTCTAAGCATGGCATAACACTTGGCATGAACATAAACATAGTAGCATTCTAAGCATGGCATAATACTTGGCATGAACATAAACATAGTAACATTTTAAGCATGGCATAATACTTGGCATGAACATAAACATAGTAGCATTCTAAGCATGGCATAATACTTGGCATGAACATAAACATAATAACATTCTAAGCATGGCATAATACTTGGCACGAACATAAACATAATGAACATTCTTCCTATCATAACATATGAGCATCTTCTTAACATTATCATGACATAGATCATTTGTTCTCATGCATATTTCTTAACATGAAGCGTAAGCATAAAATCTTATCATCATAGCATAATGCATAACATGAATAGAGGCATGAGTGGAATGCATATACATATATGGATGCTTAGTTTAAAATCATACTTTTCATGAACATACTTTTTATAAACATACTTTTTCATAATGAATGCATGGGCAATGCATATATATCATAAGGATGCTTAATCTTTAAAAACATACTTTTCATTTCTTAAACATAATCATCATAACATCATTTGGGGTCCCCGGCTTGTACCACATACATACATCATAGCGCGCATCCCTAGCAAGTCCGAGGTCGCGAGCCCCAACCGACTAGGGTAAGGACAGCATAGTCGGTAGTCCCCGAACCGAGGCATTCTTAAGGTGCCCATCCCTGTTGCACAGCTTCGGTAGTGCCAGAACCATGGACAGCTTCGGTAGTCCAAAACCGGGGCGTTCTTAAGGTGCCCATCCCTTGGACCCATACTTCGGTCTGGTACAAGCCCATACATAAAGTAAAATACTTTTCATGCTTCATCATTCATAAAATATTCATGGCATCTTCATCATAGCATAACTTGTTACGGCCCGGCCCGTCTACCGGCCCATTTACTGGTCCTCACGACCGTCGTACCGTCGACCATCGACCGTGCCGTTTAGCATATTTATGCCTTAAAGACATAAGCATCATCTTTCATTCATCATACTTGTCATTCATCATTTTCATTCTTAGACATGGCATATGTACACATCATTCATAGAGCATGGCATACATTCATATTATCCTAAAACATGGCATATCATTCATAAACATGGCATATCATTCATAAACATGGCTTATCATTCGTAAACATGGCATATCATTCATAAACATGGCATATCATTCATAAACATGACATATCATTCGTAAACATGGCATATCATTCATAACATGGCATATCATTCATAACATGGCATATCATTCATAAACATGGCATATCATGCATAAACATGGCATATCCTTCATAAACATGGCATATCATTCATAACATGGCATATCATTCATAAACATGGCATATCATTCATAAATATGGCTTATCATTCGTAAACATGGCATATCATTCATAAACATGGCATATCATTCATAAAACACAAATCACATCTTACCATAGGGCCATTGGGACCCTTACTTGAAATAAATCTTAACTTTTACCCTATTAACCCTTCTTGCCCGAAACTTGTGGAGTCCCAAGGCCATGTGAAAATTCACATAATCACCATCCATCATCCTTATATCATGGCAACACATAAACATATGCTTGAAGTTAAAGACTCAACCCTAACCCTTGGGTCCTTGGGGTTGGCCGAACCATATGGGGCCTCTAGGGTACTCCAAAAATTCCCAAAAATTATACTTAACCTCTACACATCATAAGGGAACATTAAATAACATTATCATGATTTTTAGCATAATTATAGACCTTTAAAATATGGTGGCCGAAACCCTTAAACTCAGGGTTCTTAGTTTTTGTTTCTTTCATGTTGGCCGAAACCCTAGGGTGTCCTAGGGAACTCCAAAAATTCCCAAAAATTATACTTAACAACTAAACATCATAAGGGAACATTAAATAACATTATCATGATTTTTAGCATAATTATAGACCTTTAAAACTTGGTGTCCGAATCCCATAAACTCAGGGTTCTTAGTTTTTGTTTCTTTCATGTTGGCCGAAACCCTAGGGTGTCCTAGGGTACTCCAAAAATTCCCAAAAATTATACTTAACTTCTAAACATCATGAGGGAACATTAAATAACATTATAAATATTTTTAGCATAATTTTAGATGTTAAAAACATGGTGTCCGAAACCCTTAAGCATGAGGGTCTTGGTTTTCTTTCCTTTCAACATCCAATTCGAAAACCAACCACTATATCATACTAAAAACCATAAAAATCATAGGGAACTATTATACCACAGGTGAGGGAGTCTTACCTTGGGGTTTCTAAATTTTTAGACCTTGGATGGAGAGAAGGAAGAAGACTTGATGTCTCTTGACCACACCTAGTCCTTGGATCCTTGTAAGAACTTTAGATCTTGGGAGATGGAGCCTTGGTGGAAACTTTTCCAAGGGGAACTCTTCCTTAGAATTTCGGCTAGAATGAGGAGGGAGGAGGGGAGCAAATGCACTTGATGGTGAAGAGAAGTAACCCCCCAAACCCCCTCTTTATAGCTCCTTTAAAGAGGCAAATGAAGAGTCTCTCCATGACCCTTCATCTCCTTCTACTTCTTAACCAACCTCCACTTCATTTACTCATAAGTATTCCTTGCTAGGTCAGTTGGTTAAAGCATTCATGGTTGTACAAGAGGTCCAAGGTTCAATCCTTGGCCCATGCACCTTTATTTTTATTTTATTTTTCATTTTATTTAAACCTTTTCCTCTAATTTTCGAAAGTTCCCTTTTATTTCGAAAATTCTCCAAAAATCACCCATAATTATGCTAATATTCCTAAATAAAATTCTTTTATATTTATATTAATTTTACCTAATTTATATTAATTTTACCTAATTAATCTCCATTTTTAGAGCCCATTTAAAGCTCATTAGTACCTAATTTCTCCATTAAAATAGAAAAATTAGGCTAAGACGTACCCATAATCATGCTAATATGCCCAATTAAATCCTATTTATATTTATACTAATTATTACTGAAATCCACCTATAATCATGGTACTAAAAAGCCCACATAAAGCCGATTAGTACTTAGTTTTCTCAATTTAAATGAGAAAACATGGATTTTCTAGGCCAAAGTTCTCCTTAATATTTCTAGGTCCCTTGGAAAATTATTTAAACATGCTTAATATTTTAAGAAAATATTAAGAGAAATTTTCGGGTCGTTACAATCCCCCATACCTCGTGAAAGTTCGTCCTCGAACTTAGAATAACTCCGGGTAGTTGCGCCTCATCTCGTCCTCGCGCTCCCAGGTAGCTTCTTCGAACCGTTGACTTTGCCATAGGACCTTGACTAAGGGCACTTCCTTACTCCTCAGCTTCTTGACTTCCCTATCCAAAATCTGGATGGGTCTGCTCTCATAGCTTAGGTACTCTTGCACTTGCACCGTCTGTGGCTCGATCACTTGGTCCATATTTGGGATACACTTTTTCAGCAGGGACACATGGAATACGATATGGATAGCTGACATCTCTGGAGGCAGCTCCAGCTCATATGCCACCTTACCGACTCTTTTCAGAATCAGGTATGGCCCCACATAGCGCGGACTTAGTTTTCCTTTCTTCCCAAATCTGGTCACTCCCTTCTTCATACCGGACCACCAAAACTTCTCCTTCAGATCCTGATACATCTTGGTGGATCCTGGATGCATCAAGTAAGGGGTTCCGTGAGCTTCTACCAGTATCTCTTTTCGAAGCTCCGGATCACTAGGGATACATAGACGATCCCTAAGGTAGAGTATTCCCCCTTCGGCGATATGAAAACTATCGCCCTTTCCTTCTAGGATCTCCTGTTTTATTTTCTGGAGACTCAGATCACCATTTTATTTTTCCAATATGTCCTCACATAGCGCGGGTGATATTGTCATGGTGGAAAGTCGCCCGGAGATGACTTCGACCCCAAAATTCATAATTTCTTTTTCAAGTGGTCGGGATAATTTAGATATGGACATCAAGGGCGCACTTGACTTCCGGCTGAGTGCATCGGCCACTTTGTTCGCCTTTCCTGGATGATAGAAGATCTCGCAGTCGTAGACCTTCACCAACTCGAGCCATCGGCATTGTCTCATATTCAGGTCTTTCTGAGTGAAGAAATATCGCAGACTCTGGTGGTCTGTATAAATCTTACACTGCGCTCCATATAGAGATAATGCCTCCATATTTTAAGAGCGAAGACCACCGCGGCCAGTTCCAGATCATGAGTGGGGTAATTCTGTTCATATTCCTTAAGTTACCTTGAGGCATAAGCAATGACCTTACCACTCTGCCTAAGTACAACTCCAAGTCCTAGCTTGGAAGCATCGTTGTATATATCGAAGTTCTGATTATTTCTTGATATATAATTGGCTAATGTCATTATTAACTCCATGATATAATTATATGCATACATCATAGTTATATACTTATTTTAATCATGGGTACCTAATAATAATAGTATGCTTCCGAATATTAATTCTCAACCCGGGTTACGAATTATATTAGTTGTATGATTATTATAGAATAGGTGAGATCCTACTTATTATATTACCATAAAATAACTTAAGGTAGTCTTATATATTATATATAAGGCATCAGTAACCCATAACCTATAATAAGTGTTAAAATAATTAGCACCCTACCCTATGCGTCCCTACCTAAGTTATACTGTATGACCTATACCATTAATTATATCAGTATTAATATCATGGAACTAATGTTATACGCTGACATAGGTGAGAGTGTTATAATCTCCTGTGGGTATGTAGGCTATCAGAAAATTTTCTACATGTGACTATATTATAGATTATACATAATATCATAAATTATAGTTTTTTCCTACCCCTATATTATTCTAATATTTAATTCCTAAAAGAAAATAATGTATCATTCATCGTTACATATCGTAACGTACTTTTTCATCATAAATACCGTTGATGCTTGCATATCTTAAAATCATAAAACATCTTCCTACTATAAGATATGTAAAGAGGTACTTACTTAGAAGCGGCAGGAAGAGGGCTTGATGTGTGTGTAGTGAGATGGTTACTGCTCTGATACCAACCTGTAACGCCCGCTTTTTTTTTTCTTTTTCATAAGCGGCGTTACGTTAACATGCTTAGGGCATGTAGACATCATAAGGCAGCGGAATAACTTTAACTTATACATGCCCTGTTACTATTCTTAACTTAATGACTTAGGAACCTTAGCATATCAACATTGAACTTAAGCATCATATCATATCATGTCATACGTAACATTATATCATAAGGTTCCACAGGTCATTATTCAGACATATAAGTAACCAAGGTGAAGTTCTAACATAAACAGTAAACATAGAGTTTCCTGGGCCAAGTCACTACTACACACATGCGTTCTGGCCCTCCTGCTGCTTCCATCATTGTCCCCTTGAATGATCTGCGGTATAAGGAAATAAGACTATAAGCACACAGGCTTAGTAAGACTCTTTCCTACTCATAAAACCATTCATCATTCATCATCTCATAATGAGCACATGAAAACATTAACATACTTGGTGCTCTACTTAGGACATAACATCTTAAATCACTTATCGTATACATAGCATGGCATGAACATACACATAGTAGCATTCTAAGCATGACATAATACTTGGCATGAACATAAACATAGTAGCATTCTAAGCATGGCATAACACTTGGCATGAACATAAACATAGTAGCATTCTAAGCATGACATAATACTTGGCATGAACATAAACATAGTAGCATTCTAAGCATGACATAATACTTGGCATGAACATAAACATAGTAACATTCTAAGCATGGCATAATACTTGGCATGAACATAAACATAGTAGCATTCTAAGCATGGCATAACACTTGGCATGAACATAAACATAGTAGCATTCTAAGCATGGCATAATACTTGGCATGAACATAAACATAGTAACATTCTAAGCATGGCATAATACTTGGCATGAACATAAACATAGTAGCATTCTAAGCATGGCATAATACTTGGCATGAACATAAACATAGTAACATTCTATGCATGGCATAATACTTGGCACGAACATAAACATAATGAACATTCTTCCTATCATAACATATGAGCATCTTCTTAACATTATCATGACATAGATTATTTGTTCTCATGCATATTTCTTAACATGAAGTGTAAGCATAAAATCTTATCATCATAGCATAATGCATAACATGAATGGAGGCATGAGTGGAATGCATATACATATATGGATACTTTGTTTAAAATCATACTTTTCATGAACATACTTTTTATAAACATACTTTTTCATAATGAATGCATGCGCAATGCATATATATCATAAGGATGCTTAATCTTTAAAAACATACTTTTCATTTCTTAAACATAATCATCATAACATCATTTGGGGTCCCCGTCTTGTACCACATACATACATCATAGCGCGCATCCCTAGCAAGTCCGAGGTCGCGAGCCCCAACCTACTATGGTAAGGACAGCATAGTCGGTAGTCCCCGAACTGAGGCATTCTTAGGGTGCCCATCCCTGTTGCATAGCTTCGGTAGTGCCAGAACCGTGGACAGCTTCGGTAGTCCAAAACCGGGGCGTTCTTAAGGTGCCCATCCCTTGGACCCATACTTCGGTCCGGTACAAGCCCATACATAAAGTAAAATACTTATCATGCTTCATCATTCATAAAATATTCATGGCATCTTCATCATAGCATAACTTGTTACGGCCCGGCCCGTCTACCGACCCATTTACCGGTCCTCACGACCGTCGTACCGTCGACCATCGACCGTGCCGTTTAGCATATTTATGCCTTAAAGACATAAGCATCATCTTTCATTCATCATACTTGTCATTCATCATTTTCATTCTTAGACATGGCATATGTACACATCATTCATAGAGCATGGCATACATTCATATTATCCTAAAACATGGCATATCATTCATAAACATGGCTTATCATTCGTAAACATGGCATATCATTCATAAACATGGCATATCATTCATAAACATGGCATATCATTCGTAAACATGGCATATCATTCATAACATGGCATATCATTCATAAACATGGCATATCCTTCATAAACTTGGCATATCATGTTGGATCGAGAAATGCGAGAGAGGGGGGGTGAATGTCGCAATTCGTTCGGATTTAAAAGAGCGGGTGCGCAGCGGAAATAAAAGAGAGTAAAACAACGCAAACACAGCAGGTTTACTTGGTTCGGAGCCTGGGTCGACTCCTACTCCAAGGCCCACGGTCGTTGACCGTTTCCTGCGGGCAATTCTATAAGTTCGCAAAGTTTACAAATAGATTTTACAATAAGGCAGAATAGTAAACTTTAAATACAACTCTAGTTACCGACGTCCGGTGAAGATTGCAGTTCTGGAGCAGCGGGACGTCGTCTGCTTGAGTTGGCAGCTTTCTGGAGCGTGTCGTGGAAGCAGAAGAGCGTAGAGTTGTCGAAGGAATTGGTTGTCCTTTGAAGAGGGTCGAGGCCCTCTTTATATAGGGCAGGGGGCGCCCGACATGCTCGGGGCGCCCGAAATGCTCGGGGCGCCCCCCACGTGGCTTCTGATCCGGCGAGCCCTCGGTCGTGACTGATCGCTTCGACTTCGGGATCACAGTTGACTGGGGCGCCCGATGCGGGCGGGGCGCCCGGGTTGACCGGTCAAAGCTTTATCACCGAGGCTTCGCGAGGGTGAGCTGCAGCCGCCTTCAGTGGCGTGGCACAGTGGGCGCCCGAGACACGCGGGGCGCCCGATCTGCGCGGTGCCCGATTTGCGCGGCGCCCGCGACAAGAGGGGCGCCCGACATGCGCGGGGCGCCCCCCAACGCGGTGCTGTCGGAGGTTTACTTCTCTGCTGACTTTGGGTTGACTCTGGGGCGCCCGACACATCCGGGGCGCCCTGCTCAGCTGCGGCCTCACTCCTTTGAGGCCCTCTGAGCTGCAGAAACACAGTCCTTCGATCCTGCATCCAGGGTTAGTCCAAAATAGCAAATACTAAGTTGATTTTTCACAGCCTTAGCTGTCTTGGTTCTGACTTTGGGTCTCCAAAATGGAGCCCTAGGTCGAACCCACGCCTAATGTTCCCTCGAGGGGAACGCGTCCTCACCTACTCCTCTCGGGAGAGTTTTACCTGGTGCCAACCGGATCCTCCAGTTGGACTTTTGCCCAGCAGTCCTTCGCCAGGTCTTGAGTTACCAAGCTGCCCTTCGCTTGGTGCCTAGCAGCCCTTCGCTAGGTCTTTTCTTCTGGCAGTCCTTCGCCAGTGCCTAGCAATCCTTCGCTAGGGCTTTGTCCATTCTGGCAGTCCTTCGCCAGTGCCTAGCAATCCTTCGCTAGGGCTTTGTCCATTCTGGCAGTCCTTCGCCAGTGCCTAGCATTCCTTCGCTAGGGCTTTGTCCATTCTGGCAGTCCTTCGCCAGTGCCTAGCATTCCTTCGCTAGGGCTTTTCCTGTACACTCAAGAAACTCGTTAGACAACCATTAACCCTTAACTTTTGAACCTTTTTGCCAATATCAAAACACAGGTTTGACTTGGGTGCATACTGCACCAACAATCTCCCCCTTTTTGATATATGGCAACCTAGTTCAAAAAGTTAAGGAAAAAAGTGCTGAATGTAAAATCCTAAGTTAGATTCCCTCCCCCTGGAAGTAATCTCCCCCTAGGTTTTTCAAAAGTAGGTGGTTTTACTTTAGAAAAATTTTATTATCAAAAAACTTTTTAAGTATTGACTTGAGTTTTTCAAGAAAAATATTCTAAGTTTGAAGAAGTTTTCATATTTTAGCAAATTGTGAGTTTTAGGAAAACTTTTTAAACTTTAGACTTTTTCAGTTAAAAAAATTGAGACTTGGGAAAAAATTTTTGATTTAGAAAATTTTTCAGGATTTGGAAAAAAAATTTCAGACTTTAGAAAAAGCTTTTCAGAGAATATTTTTTAAAAAAACTTAATAGCAATTAAAAAAAACTTAATAGCAATTAAAAAAACTTAATAGCAATTCAAAGCAAAAAATAATAGAAATTTGGGAAAACATTTTTGTTCCCTGTTTCCTTTCCAACTCTCCCCCTTTGACATATATCAAACAAAATGCACAAAAGGATATTTGCAATAATAAATAGAGCATTTGCTGTACTGAATCAAAGCAAGACCTAAGTCTGGTTAAATCTTTTAGGGACCTGTCTAACCCATTTAGCTACTTACTAACTGTTATAAACAGTAGCTTTTGCTAGAGTTAGTCAAGTTAAGTGCATTGTTCAAGTTAGATTGTCTAAACTTAACACTTGACCTGATTGCTGTTCATTTAGTGCCCCAATTGCTGCCGATGCACTGACTTAAAGCATCTTGAATTGAGGCAAAGACCTAAGCATCTCAACCCTTTCTAGGTTATCAATCAAAAGTATCCTAAGGTGTTTGTGAGATGCTGGCTTCTAAGTCTATAGGTGCATGCAATTCTAGGGTTAGAGCCTAGGCTAAGTCCATTTTTGAAAAAGCCCTAGTTTTGAAAGGGGTAGTTTTTGAAATAAAACTAAGTAAAAAAACTTTTTAAAGTTAAAGTAATATTTTTAACAAAAAACATTTTAAAAGACATTTTAAGTTCAATTTAAAATTGAAAATTCAAAAACAAAATGATTCTATTCTACTAAGCATAACCCTAACTGCCTTCTTAGTGAGCTAAACTCAGATTCAGGTAGGGGTTTAGTGAATATGTCTGCTAGGTTGGACTTGGAGTCTACATGCTTAAGGACTATTTCACCCCTAGCTACGTGATCTCTTACAAAGTGATGTTTTACTTCTATGTGTTTGGTTCTAGAGTGTTGTATTGGGTTTTTAGTCAAGTTAATTGAGCTAATATTGTCAATGTTGACTTGGGTCTGATTGTAGTCTAGTTGAAAGTCCTTAAGAGTATGCATCATCCATAGGAGTTGAGCTACACACTCTCCTAAGGCTACATATTCAGCTTCGGTTGTTGATAAAGCAACACAGTGTTGCTTTCTACTGCACCAACTTACTAAGCTATTTCCTAAAAGTTGACAGCTTCCACTTGTACTTTTTCTATCTAATTTACAACCAGCATAGTCAGAATCGGAATATCCTGATAACTTAAAGGATGAAGTCCTAGGGTACCAAATCCCTACATTTAGGGTGCCCTTAATGTATCTTAAGACTCTTTTTAGGGCTGCTAAGTGAGTTTCCTTAGCACATGTTTGGTACCTAGCACACATCCCTACTGAAAAGAGTATATCAGGTCTGCTGGCTGTAAGGTATAGTAGACTTCCTATCATACTTCTGTAAAGTTTTAGGTCTACTGGTTTACCCTCAGGGTCACTATCTATTTTACATTTGTGGCCATTGGGGTACTTATACTTTTAGAGTTATCCATTTTAAATTTCTTAATTAGTTCTTTAGCATATTTTGATTGATGTACATAATTTCCATCTTTAGTTTGTTTGATTTGTAACCCTAAGAAAAAGTTTAGTTCCCCAACTAAACTCATTTCAAATTCACTTTCCATAATTGTTACAAATTCTTTTAGAAATTTAGAATTAGTTGATCCAAATATTATATCATCTACGTAAATTTGGGCAACAAATATATCTTTTTCTAAAATTTTAACAAACAAGGTTGGGTCAATTTGACCTTGTTTGAATTCTTTAGAGATCAGGTAATTGGATAATCTTTCATACCAAGCCCTGGGAGCTTGTTTTAGTCCATAAAGGGCTTTACTAAGTTTGTAGACATGATCGGGTTTTTCTATATCCTCAAATCCTGGGGGTTGTCCTACATAAACTTCTTCCTTAATAAGCCCATTTAAGAAGGCCGACTTTACATCCATTTGGTATAATTTAAATCCTTTATGGGATGCAAAGGCTAGTAACATCCTAATCGACTCAAGTCTAGCTACAGGGGCAAAGGTTTCATCATAATCTAATCCTTCTACTTGGCTGAATCCCTTAGCTACTAAGCGGGCCTTTATTTCGGACTATTTCACCTTGGTCGTTTAACTTATTCCTAAATACCCACTTAGTGTCAATTACGGATTTTCCCTTAGGTTTAGGTACTAACTCCCAGACTTGGTTTCTCTCAAATTGGGCTAACTCTTCTTGCATGGCTAAGATCAGTCAGGATCAGGTAGGGCTTCCTCAATAGTCTTAGGTTCAATCTTTGAAATCATGGCTATTTGACTAAGATTTCTATAGGAGGCTCTAGTTCTGACTCCTAAGGTTGGATCACCTACAATTTGATCAGTTGGGTGACTAAGTCTGGGTTTCTTGGTTTGTCTAGTACTTGGCTCAGCTTCAGGTCCAGCTGGTCCAATAGGTTCAATTCTGGGTTCATTGGTTGGTTCAACTGGTTCAGAATTTGGTTCAATTGTTAAGTCATTAAAGGGTTCAGTTAGGGTTTCAGAGTTATCTTCTTGATCAGTATTTGGTGCTAAGTCAGAATTGTCAGATTTTGGGTTCGTTTCTTCATCAAATATTAAGTTGGTTGTTTCTTCAATTTTCTTAGTTATTTTGTTGTAGACTCTATAAGCTCTACTTGTTGTAGAGTACCCTAAAAAGATACCTGGGTTTGACTTGGATTGGAATTTTCCAAGATAGTCTTGGTATTAAGAATATGGACTTGCATCCAAAGACTCTAAGATATGTAGGTTTGGAAGTCTGTGGTAGTAAAGTTCATAGGGTGTTTTACTTAACCTTTTATTAAGCAGAGTCCTATTTTGGATATAGCAAGCTGTGCTAATTGCTTCTGCCCAATAGTGGTTGGGTAGGTTAAATTCATTAAGCATAGCCCTAGCAGCTTCCTGTAGGGTTCTATTCTTCCTTTCTACTATGCCATTTGTTGGGGGGTTCTAGGACACGAAAATTCGTGTTTATATCCATTTACTTTGCAGAATTCTTCGAATCTTTGATTCTCGAATTCTCCTCGTGGTCAGACCTAAGTCTTTTTATTTTGGTATCATTTTGGTTTTCAATCAATTTGCAAAAGTTGTTAAATAGGTTCAGGGTTTCATCTTTGGTCTTTAGAAACCTAACCCAGGTGAACCTAGAGTAGTCATCAATTATCACTAAGCAGTACCGGTTTCCACTTAGTGACTTGGCTCCATGTGAATCAAATAGGTCAAGGTGTAGGAGCTCAAGTGTGGTTTGGGTTTGATCAGATTGGATCAATTTGTGACTAGACTTGGTTTGTTTGCCTTGATTACAGGATCACATATTAGGTTTTCATTACTCTTAATTTTAGGAACACCCTTTACTAAGCCAAGTTGGGTAATTTTTGAGATAGTTCTTAGATTGGTATGACCTAATCTCCTATGCAGAGTTTTGATTGTTCTAACTGTGTTAACATGCATTTGGGTATAAGGGGAAGATTTATAGTATATATATTGTTTTTCCTAGTGCCCTTAAGCATGATTTCTGAGTCTTGTGCGTTTTCTAATTAGGCAGTTAGAATTGTTGAACGTAACTAAATAACCAGAGTCACATAACTGGCTTATGCTAAGTAAGTTAAATTAAAGTTTTCTACTAATAGAACTTTCTTAATAATGAAATTGGATTTAAGTTCAATATTACCTGACCCAATTACCTTGAGTGTGGCATT
>JAGFNQ010000980.1:0-55828 GCA_024364735.1 Boesenbergia rotunda | reverse complement strand
TCGGAGCATTCCAATTCATCGGCGGCAATCCACCACAGCGAGATTGAAGAATTCAATGCTGTTTTCAGCTGAGCAGAATTTAAATGGATTGAATCGCAAGGGCTGTTCTCCACTGATTTGTTGAGCTTGCGGGTCCGAGGCTCACCCTTGCTTGACGACCAAGGAGCATTTGAGCTTAAGGAGAGTTGAGGAGTAGTTTAGATAGCAAATTTTCGTTTGTAGCTGTAATTTTTGTTACTGCTCTAGTTTCGGTTCTGTTTTTGGTTTCAGATTCGTTAATTTGGTTTAATGCATTGTTTCTGCTGTAATTAGGGTTTAATCCAATCAGATAAGTAATTAGGAAGCTTTTCTAGTGGATAATTGTCTTCAATTTTAGTTAGTTTCAGTTTCTCACTTGCGTGCCATCTCCATTTGTGCGTATCAGCCCTGTTTTTCCGATTTCAGCTTTAGTTTCTGAATTTTTGTAGCCTATTTCGAATTCAGTTATGTTTAGTTTATTCCTTGTAATTGAAGACAACCTTTAGTGTGTTAATTCATTAGATTCAAGTTCATTTCTTATTCAGCTTTATTTTTGAGTTTTCAGTTCGTGCATTCTTGTGGTTCAACTCAGATTTCTGCAATTAGGCAGATTTTATATGTTTTGCAGTTTTTCAGCCTTCAGCCTTCAGAAATTGCATTGAGTGGTCTATAGTTTTAGGAATTCTATGTGGACATCAGCTTGGTGCAATCAAATTTAGTTGTTTTGTCAGGTTTTAGCATCCAATTGGTTTCTGAATGGCTGCACATTTAAGTCTGAATTTCTGTACATTTATTGTTCCGAAAGACAGCCCTTTTAACCTGCATCGAATCCTTGCTGCATCCATAGTTTGATCCTGCAGAAATATAAACCATATAGGAACTGATCAGCCTGATTTCCGAGCATCAGCTTGTTTTGAATCCGAATTTCTGCATTCATGATTTCATTCGGTGGCTTTGAAGCAATCAATTCATTCCCTGCATACCAAGTGAACTGTGGTTACTGAATCTGTCCAAATTTCTTGTGTCCAGTTGCTTTGAGTTTGATACCTGATGTTAACCCCACATTTTGTGTACTTAAGTGTTTGGAAGCCACCTCCTTCACAGTTAGCAGTTTCTGACTTTTAAACCTCAACCTCAGCCATTTGATGTGTACTTCTGCAGCTTGTAAGTGTAGCTGCGACATTGGAGTTCCATTGCAAATTGGAGTCAATCGCTTTGTATTGAATTGTTTCTGATCTTAAGTTCTCGCATCTGTCTTAGGTTTATGGTTCTTGCATTTAGCATCAACTTTTGGCACATAAATCTCTTTCTCTTGGTGCCAAGTTATTCCAACTTTTTGTTCACTTTGTATCAAGAGAGGCATTCAGAATTTATTGGCTTGAATTTGACCAGACCTTGTAGAGTAGTTTTACAATTTGAATTCAGATTTGCATCTTTGTAATCCGGTTGAATTGCATTGGTTGCATCGGGTTTTCCATACATTGAGTTATTAAGTGCCATCATTTTGCTTAGGTTATGAGTTGAGTTTCTTAAATTTTCTTTGCAATTTCGTGTCTCATTGCAACCCAAAACCTAGATTTTAAGTTGAAACCCAAAAATCAAACGACACCTAAATACAAGCGCGAATCAAACAAACCTTCAACTAGTCCCTGAGAAAAATACGACCTGTGGCCCCTATATTACATTTTCATACTTTTGAGTTGTAAAAGGGTTTCCAGCTATTCATTTATAAATTCTAAATTTGAGGCCCACATTCGTGACACATAGTTTGGGCCCGTCAGCCCTCCTCTCCAAGAGCCATGAGAGCCACTTGCCTTGTGCTCTTCTCCTCCTTCTCGTCATCGGATGAGCTAGAGGATGACTCATCCCAAGAGGCCTTCAATGCCTTCTTCTTCTTCTTGGAATTCTCTTCTTTTCTTTTGGATTTTTCCTCCTTCTTCTTAAGCTTCGGACACTTATTCTTGAAGTGTCCTCTCCTACCACACTCAAAACAGGATGCATTATTCTTATCAAGTTTGGATTCACTAGTATTACCTCTCCTCTTGAAATGTCGATCTCTTCGCATCATCCTTCGCACGAAGTTCGCCATTTCGGATGAAGAGGAGCCACTGCCATCTTCCTCTGAGTTTGACTCGGATTCGGAGGAGGATGAAGATGATGAGATCTCTTTCTCCTTCTTCTTCTCCTTCTTCTTCTTAGTGGTCTGGTCCCCTGCAACTAAGGCAATCCTCTTCTCCTTGGGGCCTTTGTTAGCCATCTCATGCAATTCCATCTCACAAAATAAATCATCTAACTTTACAATAGATAAATCCTTGGATACTTTGTAGGCATCCACCATGGATGACCATAAAGCATTCCTTGGAAATACTTTCAAGACATACCTCACAAGGTCGCGATTCTCGACCTTTTCATCAATTGAGTGAAGTCCATTAAGAACTTCCTTGAACCGGCTATGGAGCTCACTTACCGACTCATTCTCCTTCAAGGAGAGATTTTGAAGTTGATTGAGGAACAAGTCCCTCTTTGTAATCCTCGAGTCCCGGGTGCCTTTATGGAGCTCTATGAGTTTGTTCCACAAGTCTTTTGCACTCGTGAAGGGACAAACCTTGATGAGTTGGTCTTTGTTCATGCCGCATTGTAGAGTGACAACCGCCTTAGCATTGGCTTCACTCTTCCTTGTTTGTTCGGCAGTCCACCGAGATGATTCGAGTTCCTTGCCTTCATCATCCTTAGGAGGGATGAATCCTTCCTTCACCGCGAACCACGTATGGATATCCATCTTCAAATAATATTCCATCTTTGATCTCCAATATTGGAAGTCGGCGCCATCAAAGAATGGAGGTCGGGTGGTGGAGAAGCCTTCTCTCAAAGCCATCTTGATGAGAACTCTCGGTTGTTAAGCCGTAAACAGAGCACCTTGCTCTGATACCACTTGTTGGGAACGAGATGGCTATAGAGGGGGGGGGTGAATATAGACAATCACTTGCCCCTTGAGAACTTATCACGATTTCTGCAACTCAAATATCAGTAGCACAGCGGAAAGAATGGAAAACAGAGTATGCAGAAAAACAAATGAGAACAAAGCACACACAACTAGCAAGATCGCTAACAAGGAGGGTTTACAAGGTTCGGGGATAACTTGCCCCTACTCCTTGGCGTGCCCTTGAGGTAGGCGATCCCTTGATCGTCGGCAGATCAAGCCCCGGTTAACACCGGATATGAAGCAACCTCCTTCTCGGTGGAGAAACCTCTCCACAGTGTGTTTCAAACAATGATATATAATGAGCACAATGAAACAACAACAGGAAAGATCTTACTCAAACACTTAGCAAGGATTAAACACAGCAAGCTTCCCGAGCTCCACCCAGTGGCGATCTCATGCAGACCCCTGTCTGCTTCGTGTCTTCCCACTGTCGGACTCCCAGCTTCTTGTTTTCTCCTTCAAGCGCTCAAGTATGATGAATGCTTCTCAATAGCTTGCTTAGAATGGATGAAGAACTCAAGAACAGCAAGCTTCTATCAGCAGAACGCAAGAACACACAGGTTTTCAAAACTGAATCTGATACTGAACTCAACTCTCGCGTTCCTTTTTGTTTCTCCGCCAAGCGACAGGTGACACCATCTCTGTAGCTCCCAGCTACTCCTCTGCCAACGCCAGCCTCTACTGAGCTATCTCTGGACTCACTGAGCTCCTCAGTCGAGCTCCAGTCTTAGCTCCAGTCCGCAGCTCGCCGTTGCAACCTGAGATGGGAAAAGGGACAAACCTGCTCCAAGGAAAGCACTCTTTGACTTCTCCTTGAGTGTTTGAATCCTACCCTGTCACCTGAAACTCAATCAGAGCATTAGAGCAGAAGATCACAAAGCATATCACATACATCAGCAAATCGGATACGATCAGACGCTCTGACGACGTCTGACAGTGAAATTTGAATTAAAGTGATCGGTCACCGGACCGATCTAGGGTGTGTGGATCGATCACCAGACCGATCCACTGCTTTGCTGGAATTCCCAGCTCTCGCAGCTATACACGCCTGATCGGTCACCGGATCGATCAGGGTGAATCCTGATCGGTCACCAGACCGATCAGATTGGATCCTGATCGGTCACCCAGACCGATCAGGCAAGATGAACAGTTGTTTTTTTAATCAATTCCAAGATCCCTGATCGGTCACCAGACCGATCCAAGACTCTGATCAGCAAGGGAACTCACTCACTGTTTGCTCCGTGATCGGTCACCAGACCGATCAGGAGCAAGACATCAAGGAAGCAGCCTGCTCCCTGATCGGTCACCGGTCCGATCAGGAGCCACACAGTAGATTCCCAATCTCACTGTGCGCTCCCTGATCGGTCACCAGTCCGATCAGACATAGCTGGATCGGTCACCAGACCGATCCACTAAGGAGCAGCGTGCCAACAGTCCCTGATCGGTCACCAGACCGATCCAGTGACTCTACCCAGCCCTCCAAGCTAGGGATTCATCCACCTTAGCCCTCCAAGCTAAGGATTTTTCCATCTAACTCTCCAAGTTGGGAATTTGCACCTAACCCTCCAAGTTAGGACTTTTCACCTAGCCCTCCAAGCTAGGACTTTTCACCTAGCCCTCCAAGCTAGGACTTTTCACCCAACTCTTCCGAGTTAGAACATCATCCAACCTAGCCCTCCAAGCTAGGCACCTGACCCTCCAAGCCAGGACTTTTTCACCTAATTCTCCAGGATGGGAATTTGCACCTAACCCTCCAGGTTAGGACTTTTCACCTAGCCCTCCAAGCTAGGACTTTTCACCCAACCCTTCCGAATTAGGACTTTTCCAACACCTAACCTCCCAGGTTAGGATTTTCAACACCTAGCCTTCCAAGCTAGGATTTTCCACACCTAACCTCCCAGGTTAGGGTTTTCCAACATCATGCCTAATCCTCGATTAGGACTTAATCATAATCATCACAATCATCACACCTAACCTCCCAGGTTAGGGTTTTCCATATCATGATTATCCTCCTAAACTAAAATCGTTGTCAACACCAAAACAACAATCAGGGTCAGACTGCATCAACAAGTAGGAGAGGACGTGACCAAAGATACTATGATTACAGAGATACTCCAATTGATAGTCTATTGTGGCTCCAGCTATTACCCAAGGGGTAGTGGAGCAAGATACAAATATGCAACGTGGAGGGTAAACAATTTGTACCAGAACTTGATGTGTGGACAAGGGAAAAGGAGAAATTGTTGGGGATGATATGGATGAAGAAAGAGATAGCATCATTTTAATGGAAGTCAAGTCCGAAAAAGAGGTAGAGGAGAAACAAATAGGATTGCTGAACTTTACAAAAAGAGGAAACAATTCATTGCCATAAGTGATTTATTTGCATATAAAATAGTTATATTCTTTTGATTTTATTCATTAATTAATTCTTGTTTATCTTTATGGGCGTAGTTTGTGAAGAATCATTTTAGGACTTCGAAGAAGAAAAATCAAGATGAAGATGTGACCTCTTGCTAAATAAATTGGAAAACCTAAAATATGCTAGTACACAATTTATTTAATGTTCTGATTTGATAAGATAAGTGTCTTTTTCTATAATATATTAACTTGATTTATAGGAATTGATTAACTTGGTAGCTTTACAACTAAATTACTTTGGGAGGAACCCCCATTTGGTTTACATATGCATTCCTTCTTAGATGTTCTGAATGGAGAGGTTTTTATAAAAGGCGAAGTAATTGATGTCCACTATAAAATTATATTTAGGGGGGCATCTGTATCTGGTAGGTCATACAATAATTCAATATATTGTTCAACGTTCTTCACAGTAAGGAATCTAAATGAATTTAGAATATATATTATTTGAATATATTTAATTATTTAGTTATGAAAAATTTTATCTTTGCATATTTGTAGTCATCAATAAAATCCTCAAGAAAGTTTATCTTGCAACAAGTGATGAAGACAGATATGACAGATGAAGGGTTTAGGTATATTTTAATATCTTTGTGCAGTGATAATACACACTTTCACTTGTTGTCAATGGACACAAAGACAATGACTTTCAATCATTTCAATTCTCTTGCAAGTAGTCATAAATATAAATATGAATTTGAATCAGCCGTGAACATCCATTATTCATTTCTATGTTATTCATTTAGTGTAACTTTTCGTTGATGTATATTTTCAATTTCATGGTCATGCTTACAGGTAAAGGATTTAAGACAATATACTTGTGAGCAACTTGTGACTATTCATCTATATTTAGAAAGTCATCATCTCTTGGACCAATGGGTCTCTCTCAGAATAAATTGTCCTCAACAAGAAGCTAGGCAAGTATATGAGAAAGAGTTTCAATAGAAAAGTCTTTTATAAAATATATGAAAATTTAAATTGCTAATGTTATTTACAATGTGGATTGTGGCTTCTTTATGATGCAATATATTCGATGTCTCTTATATGATTAGAAGATGAACTTCAAACAAGGAGATATAAAAATAAATAGATTCGATGTAACACTATCATTTTTGAGAGACATTATTTGTAAAACATCATATTAATTATTCATAATATTGTAAAAACCATCCATAGTGTTGTAAGAAAAGCAATTTTATTTAGTGTTGTCACTTTTATATCTTTGTATGTTAAGAAAAATAACTGTGGTAGACATAATACTTTATTGTGTAAATTAAATCCTTCTTAGTGTTTGAGAAATTTCTACATTGCGCAAATAAGCTAAATCTAGTAGTAGGTTTTAAATGTGACGACCCACCTTAACTTCTCTTCCTTAAGGTGGACGTCACTTTTACTTAACCTTAACTTTACCTTATTCTTAGCCTTAGGTTACAACTACTTGACTTCCCTTAAATTGCTCTGATTTTTTTTTTTTAAAAAAAACTTTCATTTTATTTGCTTTGCAAGGATTTGACCCCTAGACCTCTTAGTTGTAAAACTAAAGCACTAACCATCTGCCCTACAACACTTTCTTTTCCATGGTACCAGTCGACTGATAGATAGCCAGTCGACTGGTGCATCGAACAGAAGGTTCTGTTCGATATCACAGTCGACTGGTTATGAACCAGTCGACTGGCACGCCTGAAAAACCTGCATTTCATATCTGAAAACCATTTCTAAAGATCCACAAATCATATACTTTCAAGACATACAATGAAACAACTCTAAATCTAAACTCCATACTAGTTTTATAAGTATCTTAACAACTCAAAACTAATCCAATAACTTGAAATTAGGATTTCTACAAAATTTAACAAACTTATCAAAACACATGCAATCTCTACTAACTTTGTACCCAACTTTGACTCCATGTAAAATTTAAATAAGGTGATCACATCCTACCAATCCAAAACATCAACCATGAGTTTCTATAATCAAAATGCCTCTAAGACTTATCCCAAAGATCTCTTCCACGGCTCCGCCGCCACTGAACATCAATGCAAGTCTCGTTCGCCTCCATAGCTTATGATTTTTCTTTACCTTTATCTGCAATAGAAGGAAATGCAACTAATAAGCGAATTGCTTAGTAAGTAAATCCTAACTCACAAATCCATGTTATCGATAATAAACATGCTCATTTCAAAGAATGCTTGCTTCCAAAATATATGCACATGGGAAAACTTACATATACTTATCATGCTCAATCATGTTGAAAACATTACTTGCATTACATCATTTGTAACCTTACGTACTCATACATTCAAACACTAACTTCCTTACTCTTACTCTTTAACATGCTTGCAATGTATCAAGGCTATCATATGAAATAAAGGCACATACTTAAAACTGAAAACACTTGCGAATACTTATTTACTTGAAAATAGTAATCAACTTTCTTTAGGCCTTGACATTGTATCATGGTATCAATGTACCAATTGCGCGCTTCTCTAATAGGTTGCGGGGTAGCTAGCCACCGCACCTTATGAGAGCTTCTTTCTAACTTTCTGTGGGCCTTCCATTTGCCCGGTACATGTCACTTTCCGAAAATAAAATACCTTCTTACTATAATACTTATACGTATCAAACTATCTTACTTTTGCATAAATTTTGCACTTAACACCTTTATCTTTCTTACTTGAGACTTTCATCGAGCATCTTGCGTGCCCTTAATCCCAACCTCATTTTTGGGACTTTTCAAAAATTAAATCTCATCATGCTTAGCTTACATACACCAAATCTAAACCAATTAAATTTTTATCATGAGAAAACATGCATCTTTAAAAACTTAAAACACACGATAACCATAATCTTAAAGCATGCATCATAAAATATGGTTCTACAACAAGAACTTACATACGAAAACTACTCCTATTACAGGTGAGTGATCTACTTACCCTTTCTTGAAGAAAATATGGTTTAAATCCCAACGTAGCCCTTCTCTTCCCTTTCTTCGCGCAAATCTCCTCCCTCCTTGACCCTAGGGAAGAAGCCCTAGATGTTCTACTCAAGAGGAAGAAGGAGGAGAAAGAGATCTCTTGAGTTCCCTTTGATTTCGCAGCCCCTCGCCCTCTCCTTGTTGCGCAGCCACCAACCCTAGTCTGCGGTTTCACGCGACTTAAGCGGGGTTTAAATACCTCTTCATGAAAAAGCCTAACTCACCTATAACATAATTTCGCTCCTCCCTTTTCTGTGCTTGATACCCTTGCCCTTCTGGTCAGCTGGGCGCCCTTAAGGACCTGCCTGTCCCTGTGGTCGCGAGATCAATCCCTCGCTCGACCCTTAATATTTTTTTTTCATTTTTATTCCGAAAAATTGCCAAAAATTCAGAAAAATTCCTAATTTATTCATGAAAATTATTGGGTGTTACAATCCTCCTCACCTTGTAAAAAGTTCGTCCTCGAACTTAAAATAGCTCTGGATACTTTTGCCTCATGTTATCTTCTGATTCCCAAGTTGCCTCTTCATACTTTTGATTCAGCCATAAGACTTTTACTAGTGGTACCACTTTGTTCCTCAGCTTCTTATCTGCTCGATCTATTATCTGAATAGGTCGACTTTCATAACTGAGATCTTCTTGAACTTGTACCATCTGTAGCTCAATCACTTCGTTGGCATCTGGTATATGCTTCTTTAGCATTGAGACATGGAACACATTGTGTATTGCTGACATCTCTGGAGGTAGCTCCAACTCATAAGCTACTTTGCCAACTCTTTTCGTCACTAGGTAGGGTCCTATGTATCGAGGACTTAGCTTGCCTTTCTTGCCGAATCTCATTACACCATTCATAGGAGCTACTTTGAGGAAAACTGTGTCCCCAACTTCAAACTCTAACGGTCTATGACGTACATCGGCATAACTCTTCTGCCTACTCTGAGCAGTTTCTATTCTCTGGCGGATACTCTTTATAGCTTCTGTGGTATCATCTATGAGATCAGTCTGTGACCCCATTTCTTTCTTCTCACTACCTTTATACCAACAGAGGGGAGATCTACACCTCCTGCCATAAAGAGCTTCATAGGGTGCCATACCAATAATAGCCTGATAACTGTTGTTGTAGGCAAACTCAGCTAAATACAAATACTTGCACCAACTGCCTTTGAAATCTAATGCACAAGCTCTGAGCATATCTTCTAGAATTTGATTCACTCTCTCTGTCTGTCCATCAGTCTGGGGATGGAAAGCTGTGCTAAACTTCAGTTTGGTGCCTAGTGCTGTCTGTACGCACTCCCAAAAGTGTGAAGTGAAACGACCATCCCTATCAGAGATAATGGTCTTCGAGACTCCGTGTAGTCGGATCACTTCTTGCACATATAACTGGGCTAACTTTTAAATCGAGTAAGACACTCTGATTGCCAAGAAGTGGGCAGACTTGGTCAATCTGTCTACTATCACCCAAATAGTGTCATAGCCATTAGTTGTCTTTGGTAGACCAACTATGAAATCCATGGCTATGTCTTCCCATTTCCACTCTGGAATCTGAATGGGCTGTAGGACACCTCCTGGTCTCTGGTGTTCTGCTTTAACTCTCTGACATGTCAGGCAGGTGCTGACATACTTAGCTATGTCTCTCTTCATCCCTGACCACCAAAATCTTCTTTTCAAATCCTGGTACATTTTAGTGGAACCAGGATGCATTGAGTAGGGAGTTCCATGGGCTTCTTCAAGAATCTTCTTTCTCAGCTCTTCATGATTGGGGACGCATAAACGGTCACCATAGTAGAGTATCCCACTGTCAGATACTCTAAACTCTTTACTCTCTCCTTCTTGCATCTCCTGCTTGATCCTTTGGATATCAGAATCCTCAGCTTGCTCTTTCTGTATCTCTTCAAGCAAAGTCGACTCTAGTGTCAATAGAGCTAGCTGCCCATCAATAATCTCCACTCCATAATCTACTATCTCCTTCTGTAATGGTGGTGCCAATGATGATAAGGACATCAAAGTGGCACAAGTCTTTCTACTCAGTGCATCTGCTACTCTATTTGCCTTACCAGGGTGGTAAAGAATCTCACAGTCATAGTCCTTCACTAACTCGAGTCACCTTCGCTGTCTCATATTGAGGTCTTTCTGAGTGAAGAAATATTTCAGACTCTGGTGATCTGTATAAATCTTACACTGCACTCCATACAAGTAATGCCTCCATATCTTTAGAGCAAAGATTACGGCTGCCAACTCCAGATCATGAGTGGGGTAATTCTTTTCATAGTCCTTGAGTTGCCTGGAAGCATAAGCTATGACTTTGCCTTCTTGCATAAGGACTGCTCCAAGTCCTAGCTTTGATGCATCACTGTATATATCAAAGCTCTTATCACCTTCGGGTACTGTAAGGATAGGAGCGTTGGTCAGTCTCTTCTTCAACTCAAGGAAGCTCTGCTCAAAGTCCTCAGTCCACTCATACTTCTTATTCTTTCTGTAGGACCGGTGCCGTCGATAGAGGGGGGGGTGAATATCGACCGTTAAAATCTTTCGGAGAAACTTTCGGATCTTCGTTCTAGATTCAGAGTTAGTAGCAGCGGAAAACACACAGAACGAAGAAAACAATAATACAGTGACACAGCGGGATTATTTACTTGGGTTCCCAACCCCCCAGGGTCAGTACGTCCAAGGCCTATGTACTCGGCGTGAGTCCACTATTGGTCTCCTTTCCGGAATTTCCGGAGGCGGAGAAAACCCGTCTTACAGTGTACAATTACACGCAATAATATAGAAAAATTAAGTACGGTAATTAACAAAATGCAAACCAACAAGACAAGGATGAAGCTCGGCCAATCTGGACCTCCGAAGTGCCGCGCACCTCCTCCTAGAGCCTCCCGGTCGTAGAGCCTCGTTTCTAGCTGATAACAGCTTTGACCAGGGCACCCCGGATCTTTGACCAGGGCACCCCGGATCTTTCGGGCGCACATCTTGAACCCAGTCAGCGCTTATCCACTGCTTCGTACTCGCAGCAACGAACCAATGTTGACCAGGGCGCCCTGGTGCATGAGGGCGCCCTGGTGCATGAGGGTGCCCTAGTTAGGGCCTTCATCAAGCTTGCTTTGTCTTCGGTTCTTGGTACCTGCAATATCCACAAACACAAAGCATAGATACATATAATATTGGTCTGAAGGACTTGGTTCTGACTTCGGATCTCCACGAAACCCTAGGTCGAACCGGCACGAGTTCCTATCCCCGAGAACTCGCCCTTCACTTACTCCTTTCAGGAGATGGTTGCCACCCAGTCCTTCAGATGGACTTTTGCTTAGCCTTCGATTACTCCGGATCTCGAGACGCCCATACCCCGACCCGTCTCTACTCCTGTCCTTAGTCATCGCTCAGCTAAGTTGCTCAGTCCCTTGGACCAAGACTCATTACCTAGCAATCCTTCGCCAGGTGCCTAGCAGTCCTTCGCCAGGTCTTCATTCCCTAGCAGCCCTTCGCTAGGTGCCTAGCAGCCCTTCGCTAGGTCTTAGGTTACGATACCTAGCAGCCCTTCGCTAGGTGCCTAGCAGCCCGTCGCTAGGTCTTTAGGTTATGATACCTAGCAGCCCTTCGCTAGGTACCCAGCAGCCCTTCGCTGGGACTTAGGGTTTCGATGCCTAGATTAACTAGGACTTTTCCTCAGCTTTGGTTACTTTACTTTTTCTCCCCTTTGTCTATTCATTGTATACTGACTTAAGTGTATTGTCAAACATTAAAACACTTAAAGAGGAATATCATTGATGCAACTTGCACCAACAATCTCCCCCTTTTTGATGTTTGACAATAACTTAAGTTAGATTGGTTTAAGGGGCTAACTTACCATCCTTGGGGTAACAATGAAAAAAAAACTGATATAGGTTTTGAAACTACATTTTTGATCTTCAGGGAAAATTTTTTCTAACTTATGCACACATCTCTCCCCCTTTGTCATACATCAAAAATAAAATACTTGCACCAACATTAAAAACTTTGGTTCTTTTTGAAAATACTTAGTGCAAATTTTTTGAAAAATACATAACTTTTGAAAGAATGTTATTTTAGAAAATATAAATGTTATGCCTATTTTGCAAATACTAACTGTTTTTCGAAAATAAGTGTTTTATGAAACATAATATTTTTCAAGGTCAAGTAAATATTAGTAGAATTTTGAAAAAAAAAATGATAGTACTTTTGAAATAATATTTGGCTTTGAAAGACATAAGTACTTTTGAAAACATAATATTTGACTTTATTTGGTTAATTTTCCAGTCTGACACTATCCTGGGAACCCTTGTTGACTACAAGGACATTTTCCTAAGTGTCCTGGAAGTTTTCCAACCCAAGTAAATATTATATAAAAAATTTCATAAGTCACAGAAATAGGATGTAAGTTAATTTTGAAAAATATAAAGATTCTAAAGTGATATTACTTGATTTGGTTTATCTTCCAGTCTGACACAATCATAGGAAATCTTGTTGACTACAAGGACATTTTCCTAAGTGTCCTGGAAGATTTTCCAAACTCAAGATATTATTTAAAAAAAACAGATGAATTTTTGAAAATAATAGTATTTTTTTTGAAAATTGATACTATTTTGAAAGAATACTTATGTTTTCAACAGGATTTGAAAATACCGCGCGCATGAAAACATTTGATATATTTAATAATTCTTTTAATTTGATCTCCCCCTAAACTTGACCTAGTCTTGGGAAGCTTGTTGACCACAAGTACTCTTCTAAGTCTTAAGGGTTGATTCAAATTAAGGAAGTTATTTAATAATTTCAAAACAATTAATTTAACAAAATTGTTTCAGAAGTTTGATTTAGACTCCCCCTAAATCTGACACGTCCTAGGAGTCCATGTAGATTATGAAGTGGACTTTCCTCTGTATCTTTAGGGTTTATCAAAATCAAACAAGACAGGTAATTTTACAACATAAATCTCCTTTTTTTCGAAAAACACATGTGATAACGATTTAAAGCTTAATTTTCGAAAAGTATTTTCAAATAATAGTAATTTTTTAAGGTGCAAATTTTTGAATGAAAAGTACTCCCCCTGTACCCGATACCGTTTGACTCTATCTAAGTGCCTTAAGGAACTTTAGTGTTGTCCTAAGAGGCTTGTGTCTAATTGAGTGAGTCAAACAAATTTTTGAAAAGATATATTTTTGAAAAAATGTATAATATATATAATCAATCAAACAAGCATGAATTTCATAAAAACATTATTATGTTGAAGCACTATTTTGAAAATATATTTTTATGAAAATATTCTAATAATTTTGAGAAACAATTTTGAAAAATATTTTTCAATTCATTAGTCCTTAACATCTCACCCATTTTAGATGTATCAATACAACAAGCATGGTTGCCTTATAGATGTATTGTGAGATGCTTGATTTATTTTTCTTAATTTATTAATTCTAAGATTTAATTGAAGCTTGTGTTAGATTTGAATTTAACAAAGAATAATTTGAATTTGAAATTCAAAAATTGGCTTCCAGGTCTTGGCGAGGCATTAGGCCTTCTTTGGCCGTAGCCTTATGGGATCATCCACCCTTTCCTTGACAAAGCCGTTTAATGAAGTTTCATTTTCAAAATTAATCTTTGAAAAAGTTCTGGTCTAACTAGTTTGGGTTTTGGATCGGTAGCTTCGGCTAGTTTCACCAGTCTAAAGAGACCAAGTGAACTTGATCTTATTAGAATTGGCTTCCCTAACGTACTATCATCTCACCGCCACCCAATACTAGGTTGATCAAGTTTCAATTATTCTTTTCCTATAGCCGTTCTAATATATGCATAAAATTTAAATATGCATGACATGTCATATATTTTAAAAGAATAGCAAATGCATGTCATGGCAGTTATGCATGAGTCAAACAAGTCAAATAATTTTATTTAAGTTTCTAAAATGTATCAAATTCCCGATTTGATACATGTCGAGTGAACCCGCGAATATGTCAACCCATTTTGACATATTTAATGTTATTAATTTTAATTGTTACACTTTGGGTAAAATTTTATTTTAGTTTGAGTTTAAGTTATTTAAGATTTTAGTTGGATTCAGGTTAATTACGAATTAATTGAGGTTGAATTAATTAGAAATTAATTGATTATTATTAAACTTAAATTAAGTGAAGTTTTAATTTGGATTCAACTTAATTTTACTTTGAATTTAATTTGAATTAAATTGATTTAATTAAGATTTAATTTAGGTTTAATTATTTGAATTCATTCGAATTTAGTTGAATTATTTGAATTAATTTGAATTTAATTGAATTATTTGAATTAATTCGAATTTAATTGAACTTAATTGAATTATTTTAATTAATTTGAATTTAATTGAATTATTTGAATTAATTTGAATTTAATTGAATTATTTGAATTAATTCGAATTTAATTGAACTTAATTGTATTTTTTTTAATTAATTTGAATTTAATTGAATTATTTGAATTAATTTGAATTTAATTGAATTATTTGAATTAATTCGAATTTAATTGAATTATTTGAATTAATTCAAATTTAATTGAACTTAATTGAATTATTTGAATTAATTAATTCGAATTTAATTAAGATTTAGTTTAAATTTAATTAGGATTTAATTAAGATTTAATTTGAATTTAATTAATATTTAATTTGAATTTAATTAATATTTAATTTGAATTTAATTAAGATTTAATTTGAATTTAATTAAGATTTAATTTGAATTTAATTAATATTTAATTTGAATTTAATTGATATTTAATTTGAATTTAATTAAGATTTAATTTGAATTTAATTAATATTTAATTTGAATTTTAATTAAGATTTAATTTGAAATTAATTAAGATTTAATTTGAAATTAATTAAGATTTAATTTGAAATTAATTTAAGTTTTAATTTGAAATTAATTTAATTTCGAATTAGGATTTAATTTAATTTAATTTGAATTTTTTTTAGGTTATAATGATTAATTAATAATTGTGGGTTTAAATTCATCATTTTCATTATTTCAAAAATTTCTTCTTCATTTTTATCTTTCTTTTCAAGTTTTTCTAATAATTTTGATTTATTTGAATTTTTGTAATTTTTATTGATTATGGCCTTTATCTTAGAAAATTCTATCTCCTCCTCAAGATTATATTTTTCAATATTCTCACAGTAAGTGGAGTAAATTGGGCCACTAATTAATGTTTTGTAATAATCTTCAATATTATCTATAATTAAATTATTATCTAGAAGAAAATTATCTTCATTATCCTTGGAATTATCCTCAGATATATTTTCAATATTTTCCAGATATTCAGAATTAATCTCTAGATTATCCTTAGAATTAATTTCTGGATTATCTTTAAGATTTTCAGATTCAGATTCAGATTTGTACAATGGATTTTCAAATTTGAATCTGTAATTATCTAAAGAATTTTCAGATTTAGAATTATCCTTAAGATTTTTGAATTCAGATTTATCCTTAGGATTTTCAAATTTGAATTCTAATTTATCCTTAGGATTTTTGAATTCGAATTCGGGATTAATTTCAGATTTAAAACTAGAATTAATTGTATCATTATCAGTAGAATTATCAGAGTTTATTTTAGATTTAATATCAGAATTAATTTTAGCAATTATTGTATTGGTATTAATAATTAAATAGTTAATTTTGGATATTTTAATCATATCCGTATTTTCTAATTTTTCATGCAAAATATTTAATCTACAATGCAGTAAATTTAATTTTTCAGAAAAATTAACTGAATTATCTAAAGATAGTGCAGGAAATTGTAAGACTTTTGGAATGTAAATCTTACGTACCTTCGCCGGACACTTATTTTTGTAGTGCCCGTATTTCTCGCATTTGAAACATCTGATGTGATTTTTGTTTTTCCGGACTTCTGGCGCTGGTACCCCCTGTGCCGCCGGTGATGTAGACCGAATCTTACGAGTAGGGCACTGATTTTTGTAGTGCCCTCTCTCCCTGCACGTGAAACAAATAATATGCAATTTAAAATTAGACATTAAAAATAATGTACCTGATTCACCCCTGGGCTCCCCCTCAACTCCTGGCGTCTTTGCTCCGTCGGCGGTTAGTCCGGTGAAGAGCGGCTCGGCTCTGATACCACTTGTAGGACCGGTGTCGTCGATAGAGGGGGGGTGAATATCGACCGTTAAAATCTTTCGGAGAAACTTTCGGATCTTCGTTCTAGATTCAGAGTTAGTAGCAGCGGAAAACACACAGAACGAAGAAAGCAATAATACAGTGACACAGCGGGATTATTTACTTGGTTCCCAACCCCCCAGGGTCAGTACGTCCAAGACCTATGTACTCGGCGTGAGTCCACTATTGGTCTCCTTTCCGGAATTTCTGGAGGCGGAGAAAACCCGTCTTACAGTGTACAATTACACGCAATAATATAGAAAAATTAAGTATGGTAATTAACAAAATGCAAACCAACAAGACAAGGATGAAGCTCGGCCAATCTGGACCTCCGAAGTGCCGCGCACCTCCTCCTAGAGCCTCCCGGTCGTAGAGCCTCGTTTCTAGCGCGTTGTCGTCGGTCGGAATGATCAGAATAGTACTTGGAAGTCTTGTCTGAAGCAGAGGGGTCGAAGCCCCTTATATAGGCCTCCTGGGGGCGCCCCGGACGTTGGGGGCGCCCCGGAAGACTTGGTCAAACTTTATCCCTGCGTCTACCTCGCCGCAGCTGATAACAGCTTTGACCAGGGCGCCCCGGATCTTCCGGGCGCCCATCTTGAACCCAGTCAGCGCTTATCCACTGCTTCGTACTCGCAGCAACGAACCAATGTTGACCAGGGCGCCCTGGTGCATGAGGGCGCCCTGGTGCATGAGGGCGCCCTGGTTAGGGCCTTCATCAAGCTTGCTTTGTCTTCGGTTCTTGGTACCTGCAATATCCACAAACATAAAGCATAGATACATATAATATTAGTCTTAAGGACTTGGTTCTGACTTCGGATCTCCACGAAACCCTAGGTCGAACCGGCACGAGTTCCTATCCCCGAGAACTCGCCCTTCACCTACTCCTTTCAGGAGATGGTTGTCACCCAGTCCTTCGGATGGACTTTTGCTTAGTCTTCGATTACTCCAGATCTCGAGACGCCCGTACCCCGACCTGTCTCTACTCCTGTCCTTAGTCATCGCTCAGCTAAGTTGCTCAGTCCCTTGGACCAAGACTCATTACCTAGCAATCCTTCGCCAGGTGCCTAGCAGTCCTTCGCCAGGTCTTCATTCCCTAGCAGCCCTTCGCTAGGTGCCTAGCAGCCCTTCGCTAGGTCTTAGGTTACAATACCTAGTAGCCCTTCGCTAGGTGCCTAGCAGCCCGTCGCTAGGTCTTTAGGTTATGATACCTAGCAGCCCTTCGCTAGGTGCCTAGCAGCCCTTCGCTAGGTCTTTAGGTTATGATACCTAGCAGCCCTTCGCTAGGTGCCTAGCAGCCCGTCGCTAGGTCTTTAGCTTATGATACCTAGCAGCCCTTCGCTAGGTGCCCAGTAGCCCTTCGCTGGGACTTAGGGTTTCGATGCCTAGATTAACTAGGACTTTTCCTCAGCTTTGGTTACTTTACTTTTTCTCCCCTTTGTCTATTCATTGTATACTAACTTAAGTGTATTGTTAAACATTAAAACACTTAAAGAGGAATGTCATTGATGCAACTTGCACCAACAATTTCTAGTAAGGGCTGTAAGTGGAAAAGCTATCTTTGAAAAGTCCTCTACAAACCTTCTGTAGTACCCTACCAAACCCAGAAAACTTCTGATCTCACTGGCATTCTTTGGTCGACTCCAGTTACTAACTGCTTCAATCTTGGCTGGGTCTACCATAATACCTTCCTTGGAAATGATGTGGCCTAGGAAGGCCACCTGATCAAGCCAAAACTCACACTTTGAGAATTTGGCGTATAACTCCTTCTGATGTAAGGTTTGCAATACCATCTTTAGGTGTTCGGCATGTTCTTCCTGAGTCTTTGAATACACTAGGATATCATCAATAAAGACAATGACGAACTTGTCCAGAAAATCCTTGAACACTCTATTCATTAGATCCATAAACGTCGCAGGGGCGTTTGTCACTCCAAAGGGCATGACCACAAACTCATAGTGCCCATATCTTGTTCTGAAAGCAGTCCTTGGCACATCACTCTCCTTCACTCTGAGCTGATGGTAACCTGATCGCAGATCTATCTTGGAGAACACTGTGGCTCCCTTCAGATGATCAAATAAATCATCTATCCTTGGCAAAGGATATCTGTTCTTGATGGTTACCTTATTCAAAGCTCGATAATATATGCACATTCGCATAGATCTATCTTTCTTCTTGATGAACAATACAGGAGCTCTCCAAGGTGAATGACTAGGGCGGATGAAACCATTGTCAAGCAGCTCTTGCAATTGTTCTTGCAATTCTTTCAGTTCTGCTGGCGCCATGCGATAAGGTGCCTTCGAAATTGGGTTGGTTCCTGGGGCCAACTCAATTTCAAACTCAATTTCCCGATTGGGAGGGAGTCCTGGTAACTCTTCAGGAAACACCTCAGGATAGTCACATACCACCCTCACTTCTTCTCTCTTCAACCCTTCTCCTTGACTTGCATCCACTATATGAGCTAGAAAACTAGAGCACCCCTTCTCTAATATTCTCTGAGATTGTAAGGTATATAAGAACCTTTCTGTCTTTCTCTTTGGGTCTCCAATAAACTCAAATGGAGGTTCGGCTTCTGGTGTGAACTTGACTTTCCTCTTGCGGCAGTCTATAGAAGCACTATACTTGCTCAAGAAGTCCATCCCTAAAATGACATCGTAATCCTTCATCTCAAGGACTACCAAGTCACTATAGAGCTCTCGGTTGGAAATCCAGATTGGTACTGCCCTTAGCCTCTGAGTAGAGGCCATTACTTCCCCTGACGGTAAGGTTGTTAAAAATTTCTGACCCAAACTTTCTGGTGGGATCCCTAGCTTTTTAGAGAAAAGCATAGATACAAAAGAATGGGTTGCCCCAGTATCGAATAACATAATAGCATATTGAGATGAGGTGAGTATTCGACCTGTGACCATGTTAGGAGCATTTGCCACCTCTTCCTTGGTGATGGCGAAAACCCTGGCGTTGGTCGTGGCTGGTGGGGCTTCCATCCTCGCTTGACTGTAATAAGATCCCTCCATAACTGGCTGCATTTGGTGCAGCTGAGCAGGTCCACCCCTGTACTGAAGAAGTTGTGGTGGAGGCGACTTTGCTTTAGGGCACGCCTTGGCCAGGTGCCCTACTACTCCACAGATATAACACCCGCCAACACTCGACCGGTTAGGGCAAGCCTTCATCATATGCCCTTTTGCTCCGCAAATATGGCATCCGCTCATGCCCTGGCGACATGCTCCAGGATGTGTCTTCCCACACTTTAGGCAAGGAGAATACTTGAGTTGCTTGCTTGATGCGCCCCCTTTGTTGCCCTCAGACCACTTAGTTGTAAAATAAAAGCACTAACCATCTGCCCTACAACACTTTCTTTTCCATGGTACCAGTCGACTGATAGATAGCCAGTCGACTGGTGCATCGAACAGAATGTTCTGGTCGATATCACAGTCGACTGGTTCTGAACCAGTCGACTGGCACACCTGAAAAACCTGCATTTCAGATCTGAAAACCATTTCCAAAGATCCACAAATCATATACTTTCAAGACATACAATGAAACAACTCCAAATCTAAACTCCATACTAGTTTTATAAGCATCTTAACAACTCAAAACGAATCCAATAACTTGAAATTAAGATTTCTACAAAATTTAACAAACTTATCAAAACACATGCAATCTCTACTAACTTTGTACCCAACTTTGACTCCATGTAAAATTTAAATAAGGTGATCACATCCTACCAATCCAAAACATCAACCATGAGTTTCCATAATCAAAATGTCTCTAAGACTTATCCCAAAGATCTCTTCCACGGCTCCGCCGCCACTGAACATCAATGCAAGTCCCGTTCGCCTCCATAGCTTATGCTTTTTCTTTACCTTTATCTGCAATAGAAGGAAATGCAACTAATAAGCGAATTGATTAGTAAGTAAATCCTAACTCACAAATTCATGTTATCGATAATAAACATGCTCATTTCAAAGAATGCTTGCTTCCAAAATACATGCACATGGGAAAACATACATATACTTATCATGCTCAATCATGTTGAAAACATTACTTGCATTACATCATTTGTAACCTTACGTACTCATACATTCAAACACTAACTTCCTTACTCTTACTCTTTAACATGCTTGCAATGTATCAAGGCTAACATATGAAATAAAGGCACATACTTAAAACTGAAAACACTTGCGAATACTTATTTACTTGAAAATAGTAATCAACTTTCTTTAGGCCTTGACATTGTACCATGTTATCAATGTACCAATTGCGCGCTTCTCTAATAGGTTGCGGGGTAGCTAGCCACCGCACCTTATTAGAGCTTCTTTCTAACTTTCTGTGGGCCTTCCATTTGCCCGGTACATGTCACTTTCCGAAAATAAAATACCTTCTTACTATAATACTTATACGTATCAAACTATCTTACTTTTGCATAAATTTTGCACTTAACACCTTTACCTTTCTTACTTGAGACTTTCATCGAGCATCTTGCGTGCCCTTAATCCCAACCTCATTTTTGGGACTTTTCAAAAATTAAATCTCATCATGCTTAGCTTACATACACCAAATCTAAACCAATTAAATTTCTATCATGAGAAAACATGCATCTTTAAAAACTTAAAACACACGATAACCATAATTTTACAGCATGCATCATAAAATATGGTTCTACAACAAGAACTTACATATGAAAACTACTCCTATTGCAGGTAAGTGATCTACTTACCCTTTCTTGAAGAAAACTCACTAAATATGGTTTAAATCCCAACGTAACCCTTCTCTTCCCTTTCTTCGCGCAAATCTCCTCCCTCCTTGACCCTAGGGAAGAAGCCCTAGATGTTCTACTCAAGAGGAAGAAGGAGGAGAAAGAGATCTCTTGAGTTCCCTTTGGTTTCGCAGCCCCTCGCCCTCTCCTTGTCGCGCAGCCACCAACCCTAGTCTGCGGTTTCATGCGACTTAAGCGGAGTTTAAATACCTCTTCATGAAAAAGCTTAACTCACCTATAACATAATTTCGCTCCTCCCTTTTCTGTGCTTGATACCCTTGCCCTTCTGGTCAGCTGGGCGCCCTTAAGGACCTGCTTGTCCCTGTGGTCGCGAGATCAATCCCTCGCTCGACCCTTCAGAAAAATTCCTAATTTATTCATGAAAATTATTGGGTGTTACATTAAATAGGCTTGTATATAGGTTGTCATCTCTAAGTTATGATTTTAAAAATAAAGTGTTGTTATGTTTGTAAATTGAAACTCAACATTGTATGTTGTTGGTTGAAATCCAATTGCTGCACTATTTCGTGCCAGGTGGTATGACACGAGAACATCATAGGTATGTTGTTGGTTGAAACCCTTAATTTTTTTTTTCATTTTTATTCCGAAAAATTGCCAAAAATTTAGAAAAATTCCTAATTTATTCATGAAAATTATTGGGTGTTACATTAAATAGGCTTGTAAATAGGTTGCCATCTCTAAGTTATGATTATAAAAATAAAGTGTTGTTATGTTTGTAAATTGAAACTCAACATTGTATGTTGTTGGTTGAAATCCAATTGCTTCACTATTTTGTGCCAAGTGGTATGACACGAGAACATCATAGGTAGTAGTTAGAATTAAGTTTTGACATAATAATTACCTTTCACTACCTCACCCTACCTAGTGATTTCGAGTTATTGTCATAGATTAGTCCCACCACACTAATTTTTTTTTGTCAAATTGATTAAAAAATAATTAAAATATTATCCTATAAATAAATAATAAAAGATGAACATATATTTTAAAATTTTATTTAAAAAGGGTTAAATTCAACCCACGTTGGGGCTGATATGTTGAGATATCAGGCCCACATTAGGCCTGATATCCTAGAGTATCATCCCAATGTGAGCCTGATATCCTAGGATATCAGACCCTCTAATATCCATATACCAATTGTTTTTTTTTCAAGATGACAAGCAAGGTTAGACACTAAATATAGCTCCTACTTGTCCAACCCTTGCTATACGTTGTAAGGTTAGAAAAATTCAAAATAGGTTGTAAGCTTAATATGATCGTAGATTAATCCCAACACACTATTTTTTTGTCAAAAGAATAATAATTAATTGGAAGATTATTCTATAAAAAATAATGTGGGTCTGATAAGGATAATTAATTGAAAGAATAATAATTAAGCCCGATAAAGATTATTTTAAAACCTTATTAAAAAAGGAATAAATATCATGCTACATTAGGCTTGATTTGCCAGAATATCAGGCCCAATGTGGGTTTGGTATCCCAAGGTATCATATCCAACAAGGGTCTAATATCCCAGGATATCAGACCCTCTGATATCCATACACCAATAGATTTTTTTTTCCAGGATCACAAGCAAGGTTAGACCCTATATCTAGCTTCTACTTGGCCAACCCTTCCTATAAGTTGTAAGTTTGAAAAAATTCCAAAATAGGAAAGCTCCATTAATGGGTTTTGATAAATGATACGTTATATTTCAGCTTGTTTAATTGAATATAAGCCCGATATATAATAAGAATAAATAATAAAGTAAGAAATATAAAACATAGATAAAGATAAAGGTAATGTATAAAGAGATAAAGAAAATAAAGATATAAATATAAAATATAAAAATATATAAAGAATAATAGAAATAAAGAAATAGAGTATATAGATTAAAAATATTAGAAATATAAAAAATTTAAATTTAAATAAAATTAAATGTGAAAAAAATTATGATAGATAATAACAAAGATAAAGATAAGAAAAATAAAGAGATAAAGATTAGAGATTAAAAAATATTAAGATAGAAAAAACAAGATAAAGATAAGAATATGAAGAGGTAACGGATTTAAAAAAAAACAGTGTAAATGTGGTACAACCTCTACATGATGCATTATTCCGTGTAAAGTGACACGACACAAGAACATTATAGGTAGTAATTAGGACTAAGTTTTGACACCATAATTACCTTCCCCTAGCTCAACCCTATCTGGTGATTTTGAGTTTTAAGAAATCCAAATAACTTAGGTTCATCAGTGGATTTCTGTAAAAATCCATTGATGAACCTAGATAAGTATGATTGCACTCATTTTAAATATTTTGAATTTAAGGTGTTGCAAGGACTCGAATGGTGCTAGTCATTACATATTTAGGGCTTTTTAGAGGTTTTCGCAATAGTACGATACGTTTCAACTTTTTTTTTTTTGAAATAGGTACATTGTATAAAAATGTTTCATGAGGTAAAAGCCTCAATCCACATATCATGAGTACAGGACATCGAGATACCACACATCCCACTACATCAAGACTCCGTACATCAGCCCAAACATTGGGCTAGACCCCACACTAGCATCCCAACACCACACAAATACATCACACAAAACAGACCGCATATCAGCCCTACAACCCAATCAAAACACCACACAAAAACAATCCCAACACATGGGCAAAACATCATACAATGAGACACAAGAAATCTACATATTACATATGAAAACTACATGTTTTAGCACCAAGAAATCTGCTCGTAGGCGCCCCAAACAGCTCCTATCCATTAGAACACAACTTGCTCCTTGATGCATATTATCTTGCCGAGAGGTCCACAAAGCGATGTACATGGATTTGTATCTTGCGGAATGCTCCATTCACATTTGTAGGTACTCCTTCGCAGTTGCATTTGTTCCGAGATGCCCATATGTAATAGATTGCACTTGAGATACCAAGAAATCTTGCTTTTGCTTTCTGGTTCGCACCTTTGTATCGTTGTCATGCCCCATCGAGTAGTTCCTCCATTGTTTGGAAGTCAAATTTGATCTCAAGCCAATTTTTAACCTTCTCCCATAGATCATAAGCAAAGGGGCACTTGAAAAATAGATGATTAGTCGCAATAAACTATTTTTTAACTAATTTTTAACATTTCAGCTTGTTTAATTGTATGTAAGTGTGATATGATCATAGATCAGTTGCAATAAACTATTCTTTTGTCAAAAGATTAATAAATAATTGAAAGATTATCCCATTAATAAATATAATAATAAAAGATGATTATCTATTTTAAAACTTTATTAAAAGGGGATAAATATCAGCCCAATGTGGGTTTGATATTATGGGATATCAGGCCCAATGCGAGCCTGATATTATGAGATATTAGGGCCAAGTTGGGCATGATATCTTAGGATATCATGCCCTCTAATATCCATATAAGATTTGGAATTTTTTTCATAACCACAAGCAAGGTTAGAAATTAAACCCTTCCTATAGGTTGTAAATTTGGAAAAATCCAAAATACAAAAGATCCATCATTAGGTTATCATAAAATGATACGTTACATTTTAGTCCCAATACACTATTTTATTTTGGTCAAAATATTAAGAAATAATTGAAAGATTATTCTCTAAATAAATAATAAAAGATGAATATATATTTTAAAAATATAGATTTAAAAAGGGATAAATATCAGCCCATGTTGAGCCTGATATCCAAGGATATTAGACCCACATTAGGCCTGATATACTGGAATATCAAGCCCTCTAATATCCATATACAATTTGGATTTGTTTAATTGAATGTAAAGAGATAAGCGATACATTTTAGTTTGTTTATATGATCGTAAATATAAAGAGGTAAAGAAAATAAAGATATAAATATTATCAATAGAAATATATAAAAATACTGATATATAGAAGAAAGTAAATTATGATAAATATAGGATAAGGTCCATCATTGAGTTATCATAAAATGATATGATACATTCCAGGATCATAAAATGCAGAATTCGATTTTTGTATAGACAACAATTACACATTACACCTCCAGTTTTTATCTGTTATAATTTTATATCTAACCATAAATCTATAAGATTTCATTTTCGCTTGTACAAATTCGGTTGATCTCTGATACATCAAACTTTCTGTATAGCGCATCACAAAAAAAAACACAATCCAACCTAAAAGAAAACAATATTTAACTTATGAGAATCATATTACAGGAAAATCTTATAAACCATAAAAATACTTATGATCTACTTTGTGTGGGGTCATTTACTTCAATTAAATTAAAGTCTCTCCCAGAGATAGATGGCAATCCACTACGCCATCGGTGGTAATATGACTAGTTCATGTCCTTAAAAAATGCTACCTACACACAAATGACATTAGAAAAAAGTACATATCCAAAGCTACTTGTAATATTTTATATATAGAATATAATATTTACAGTTTTCTCAAACTTAGCAGTGTAATTTTTTATGATGCCGAGAGAATTATAATGAAGTATATTACATTCCTCCAGGTCTATGACCAATAGATGTCAATGATAAACTAAGCTTGACAAATCAAGCAGGACCAAACCATTATTGGATCCACAAGGATAAAATTCATTACCTGGATAGTCCATATCGAGGCTTTAGTCCAGGGGAAACCAATAGAAAAACCATTTACATTATTGGATAAATTCTTTGCATGCTTGTAAAAAATTTTCTTGAATGCATGTTTATTTATTTTTCTATAAATTGTCATGCTTAAGAATAGTAATGGTTAGATAAGGTCTAGACTTGATTGAAACTTACACAACCTAGTATTAGGGTGGGGCGAGCTGATAGTACGTTAGAAAAGTCTATCTAAGGAGTCAGGTAGGGTAAGAAATACCCTATTTGGTCTTTTTAGCCCGGTGGAACTAGCCAAAGCTACCTCGCAACATCCTCGACTAGTTAGACCAAGGTTTCTCAAAGAGTAAATTAAAAATATAATTTTTTTTAAAAGACTGTCCATTGTTCCGATACTCAAGAAGGCCCCTATGCCTCACCAAGACCTATAAGCCAATTATTGAAATTTATTTTTAAGTTACTACTTGTTAAACTTGAATCTGACTCAAGTTCAATCAAATCTTAGATTTCACTTAAAATCAAAGATAAAACTTTTAACATCTCACAAAATAGATAAATTTTCCTGTTTTGGCACTTTAAAATGGGCGAGATATTCAGAATCTAAAAGAATTAATCCAACCCAACCAACATAACCAATCTAATTAATTTAACCTTTATTTATCAAACCTAATTTAAAACTTTACACTTTTCAAATCAAACTTAATAATTTTTTAAACTTAGCTTAGTCTTTTCAAACTTAATAATTTTTTTTAACTTAACAAAATTTTCAAACATAATTTAACATAACTTAATAAAATTCTTAAACTAAACTTAATATTTTAAACTTAACAAAATTTTCAAACTTAATTCAAACTTGACTTAATAAAATCTTTAACTAAACTTAATTTTTAAACTTAATAAATTTTTTAATCTTAACTTAATTTTAACAATCTTAATAAAATTTTCAAACTTAACTTAATTTTTTATAATAAAATTGTCAAACTAAACTAAGTTTCTTGTAACTTAATAGAATTTTTTCTTAACCTTTTCTCTTGTTTTAAATCTAATTTGGTTAAACCTAACTAAATTTTTTCCCAATTCTCCAAATTAAACCCTTCAAAAATCTAACTTAGTAAAAATTTTGTGGAAATTTTATATGTGCTTGTTTTTTTTGGTCAACATTAGTCAATCGGGTGCCCGAAATGTCACGAGCGCCCGACTGCTTTTAAACCTGGCGCTTGGGAAGTTCCCATGCACCTCATCGTGCCAATTGAAGGTGCCCCTGGTTTTCCAAAACCAGGGCTGCCCATCTGATCACAGGCGCTCGAGAAAGCACTCAAGAGCCCCAAATAGTTCTGCACCCGGGTGCCCCCTTTGGCTCCCCAGCGCTCTACCGGTGGCTATATAAGCCATCGGACATAACCTCCCCAAATCCATACTAGGCGCCTTCCAAACTTCAAAAACTCCTCTTTCTCCTCTCCTTTTCACTCCAAACCTTGTTCGAATGATTACGATCAACCAAGAGTCATCATTTCTATTTATTACTAGACTATGCCTCCTCGATAACATCCTAATCTAAACTCTTCTCTTATCTTACAATTCATTATTTTAGGCTATTTATTACGCTATTTCTCTATTTAGTAAACACTAAGTCATTGAGGCTAACCCCACTACTGAGCCCATTCCTGACCCTAGGTTTCCATCACTAGCTCTATTCAATAAGTTTAATTCCACCATCTATAATCCCCTTAAGACACACTATCTGAATAGAACTTTCTGTAAAATCGAGATTGAGCGATAGAGGGGGGGGTTGAATATTGCTTAACAAAACTTCAGATTTTAAAACTTAATGATGATAGAGTACACATTGGAAACTTAAGGTTAGAGCAAGCATCGGAGTTAGAGAGAGATAGGAAGCAACAAAAAATAAAACACAGCACGATCGCTAACTCAGGTTAATTTTACATACTTCTGAGTCTTGACCGGCTCCTACTGCAAGGCCCACAATCATTGATCGTTTACTTTTGGCAATACTAATAATCGCAAGAATATTACAAATTACAAAATAGAAGTGTGCAATAAAAGAAAAACAATTATACCGACTCCTGAAATGAAAGGAAGATCTTCGATCGGAGAGTTGGACTGTGTTTCAGCATTTATCGGAACTTCGGTCCCGCAGCACACAGAAGAAGAAACTGATTATAGTCTTAGAATTGTTGTAATGAGCTGCTGCACTCGACCCATTTTTATAGTACTTATTCAGGCACCTGAATGGCCTCTCAGGCACCCTCACTGCAGCATACCGGGCGGAAACTCTATCCATTGTTCTATCAAATTTTATTCTGGCCAGGTGTCTGGGTCCCTTTCAGGCACCTGAGTGCTGACGTGGATCCTCCACTTAGCACTTGCCGCGTAAGCTAGATTGTTGCACCAACTCAGCCACCCCCTACCAGCTCTCAGGCGCCTGAGTCTCATTAAAGTGCCTGAGTCCCTTTCAGGCACCCCAGTCAACTGCTTTCTTTTTTTAGCTACAACAAGGGTCAGTTCCAAACATACAATAATAAAATATAGAATTAAGACATGTATGAATTACAGTCAGTGTTGTCTTGGTCTTGATTTTCAGGTTTCACTTGAAACCCTAGGTCAGAACGACACCTACTGTTCCCTCACCGGGGAACGCGCCCTCACCTACTCCTCTCAGGAGAGTTTACCTGTTGCCACCCGAAACCTCTGGTAAGACTTTTGCTCAACCTTCGAGAACCCGAAATTCGATGATGTTAGACCTTGACCCATCTCAACTCTTGTCCGTGATCCCCTCTCAACAAAGTCTTCTGCTCGGTCCCCCTGGACCAATTCTTCATGCTCGGTTTCACTCGCCAAGTCTTCATTGCCCGATCCCCGACCAAGACTTCGTGCTCGGCTTCACTTGCCAAGTCTTCATTGCCCGATCCCCGACTAGAACTTCGTGCTCAACCCTATAGGTCAAGACTTCTTGCCTAGCTTACCTAGGACTTTCCTGCAATCTCAACAACTTCATCAATACACCATACCAGCTTAACATGAACCCTTTTCCACTTATTAAAACTAGATTTGATCTGGTGCTTCCGACACTAACAATCTCTCCCTTTTCAATTATGGCAACCCAATTCAAAGTTAAGCCTAAATAAGTTTTAACAGGGAAATAAAATTAGTTTTAAGCTCTCCCCCTTAATCAGTTATCTCCCCCTAGATCATTTAAAATTTGTGATTATAGAGGAGATGATATTTTTCAAAATAGACATAGTCTTTTTCAAATATGATTAAAAAAGTTTAGAGACTATGTTAAGTTTTCTTTTGAAAAAAGCTGTAAAAATATTTAGTTGACTTAAGCTTTTTGAAAGAATACTTTTGAAATTTTTGCTTACTTTTTGAAAAGCTTAAGTACTAAAATATTCTTTTCGAAAAAGTTAAGTGCTTTTCAAAAACTAAGAAAAGAGACTAAGTAGTTTTCAAAATGCTGAGTTATTTTAAAAATAGGTTCTAAGCATTCGAAAAAATTAGTTTTCGAAAAAACTAAAAAGAAGCTTAGTTTTCGAAAACACTAAAAAAAACTAATTTTCGAAGAGCTATTTTTGAAAAATGAAAAGATACGAAAAGCGAAAAGACCAGTATAGAAGTACTCTTTTCTTTAAACTCCTTTTCTTTCTCTGCACCTTTGTCATATATCAAAATCATGCATGTAATATGAGGGTAAGAATAGCTAAGTGTATCAGAGCGAGTAATTTCAAGCAACACAATAAGTCTAAGTAAAATGTCTAAGTCTAGGCTAAGTCTAAGTCAAGTCTAGGCGCCTCCATTTTGAGTCCATAAATGATAGAAAAAATTTTAAAATAATTTTAAATACTCAATAAGTAAAGTCAATTCCTTTTAGGCACCTATCTAACCTTTAAGCGACTTGCTGACTGTAATAAACAACAGTTTTCACTTGGATTAGTCAAGTCAAGTATATTTTCTAAATCAGCTCGGTTAGCCACTTGTACTTTTTCTATCTAGTTTACAACTTGTATAGTCTGAGTCAGAAAATCCTAATAATTCAAAACTGAAAGTCCTAGGGTACCAAATACTTACATTTAGGGTGCCCTTAATATATTTAAGGATTCTTTTAACTGCAGTTAAGTGAGACTCCTAGCATAGGTTTGGTACCTGGCACAAATACCTACTACAAAAAGGATATCAAGTCAACTAGCAGTAAATAAAGCTTCCTATAGCACTTCTATAATACTTTAAGTCAACTGACTTACCTTCAGGGTTATTTTTAGTATTTATGGCCACAAGGGTACTTAAGTCTTTTGAATTTTCCATTTTGAATTTCTTAATTAATTTTTTTGCATATTTTGATTGGTGAACATAATTTCCATCCTTGGTTTATTTAATTTGGAGTCCTAAAAAGAAGGTCAGTGCACCTACTAAACTCATTTCAAATTCACTTTCCATAATTTTAATAAATTCTTTTAAAAATTTAGTATTAGTTGATTCAAAGATTATATCATCTACATAAATTTGGGCTATAAAGATATCTTTTTTTAAGGTCATAACAAATAGGGTTGAGTCAATTTGTCCTTGGTTAAAACCCTTAGAAATTAGGTAAGTGAATAGTCTTTCATACCAAGCCCTGGTGCTTGTTTTAAACCATAAAGAGCTTTTCTAAGTTTGAATACACTTAGGGTAGTCTAAGTCTTCAAAACCTGGGGGTTGTCCTACATAGATTTCCTCTTTTATAAATCCATTCAAGAAGACATACTTAACATCCATTTGGTATAATTTGAATCCTCTATGGGCTGCAAAGGCTAGCATCATTCTAATTAATTCAAGTCTAACTACAAGGGCATAAGTTTCATCATAGTCTAACCCCTCAACTTGACTAAGGCCTTTAGCCACTAAGCAGGCTTTGTTTCTCACTATTTCATCTTGGTCATTCAATTTATTCCTAAACACCCACTTAGTGTCTATAATGGACTTACCTTCAGGTTTAGGTACTAACTCCCAGACTTGGTTTCTATTAAATTGGGCTAGTTTTTCCTACATAGTAATGATCCAGTCTGGGTCAGGTAAGGCCTCTTCTATAATCTTAGGTTCAATCTTTAAAATCAGTACAACCTAACTTAGGTTTCTATATGAGGACCTTGTTTCGGCCCCTAAGGTTGGATCACCTATAATTTGGTCACTGGGGTGATTTAGTCTGGGTTTTTTAGGTCTCTTTGAACTTGGTTTAACTTCAAGTCGGGATGGTAGGTTCTGGGTTGGTTCAGGGACCGGTTCAGTAGGTAACATTAAATTTGGTTTAGGAGTCGGTTGAGTTGTTAAGTCTAAGACTGGTTCATAAATTGATTCAATTGGTGAGTTAGTAATTTGGTCTGGTCTAGACTCATCATCTTTCGGATTAGTTATATTGGGTTGATTTGAGTTAGATTGATTAGTTGGGTTAGATTGATTTTCTTCATTAAGTATTATATTAGTAGTTACTTCAATCTTAAGGGTTTGTTTGTTATAAACTCTATATGCCCTACTTGAGGTTGAGTACCCTAAAAGTATACCAAGGTTAGACTTGGATTGGAATTTACCTAAGTAGTCTTTTGTGTTTAGGATGTGGACTTTACAGCCAAAGACCCTTAGATAATGTAGGTTGGGTGGTTTATAATAATATATTTCATAGGGGGTCTTATTATATCTTTTATTGATTAGGACCCTATTTTGAATATAACATGCAGTGCTAATTACTTCTGCCCAAAAATGGTTAGCCAAGTTATATTCATTAAGCATGATCCTAGCTGCTTCTTGGAGGGTTCTGTTTCGACTTTCAACTAGGTCATTTTCTTGGGGGTCCTAGGGCAGGAAAATTCATGAAAATATTCATTTATGTTGCAGAATTCAGTAAATTTTATGTTTTCGAATTTGCCCCCGTGATCACTCCAAATTCTTTTAATTTTGGTATCTTTTTGATTTTCAAGGATTTTAGTTAAAGTTCTAAAGGATTCAAGACATTGATCTTTAGTCTTAAGAAAGTAGACCCAAGTGAATTTACAATAGTCATCAATTATAATAAGCAGTACCGATTTTCGTATAGTGACTTGACTCCATGAGAATCAAATAGGTCCAAGTGTAGGAGTTCAAGTACAGATTGGGTCAGGTCAGGCTGGGTAAGTTTGTGGGTAGACTTGGTCTGTTTACCATGTTGACATGGATCACAAACTGAATGTTCAAGATTCCTAAGTTTGGGTATACCCTTAACTAGTCCTTTTTGGTTGAGTCTGGAGATTAGCTTTAGGTTGGCATGTCCTAATCTCCTATGCTAGAGTTTAGTTTCTTCTACTTGAGTTAAATAACACTTAAGTGAGGTAGGTAGGTTTATGACATAGTTGTTATTCTTCTTAAGTCCTTTTAGGGTAATCTCTAGGTCTTGTAAGTTCCTAATCAGGCAGTTTTGGTTGGTAAAAGTGATTAAGTATCCAGTATCATAAAGCTGACTAATACTGAGTAACTTAAATTCAACACTATCAACCAAAAGGACCTTTTTGATAGTAAAGTCGGAGCTTAGTTCAATGTTACCTGAACTGATTACCTTAAGTGTAGCGTTGTTGCCAAACGCCACTATTCCTAGGTCCTTGTATTTTAGTTTGGTGAACTTTAACTCGTCTCCAATCATATGTCTGGAGCACCCACTATCCAACATCCATTGGTCAAAATCTTTATGTTCCTACATATTAAGTGGCTTAGTTTAGATCTAGTTTAGTAGAAGTACATGATAGGTTGTTCAAGTTTACTTGCCTAATCTGTCTCACCTAATTTAAGTGATCAAGCATGTTAAGCCTATGTTGATTTTATGAGACAGAGTTCAGTCTAACCAGATTGATCTGATTAGCTAGATTGAATGAAAGAAAAAAAATTTTGAAGAAGGGGTTTTAAGACCAATCTTTTGACAAAGATTGAGAAAAGTTTGAAAACATATTTTTGAAAAAGATTAAGAAAAAATTGAAAATGAATTTTTGAAAGGGATAAAGATAAATTTGAAAAAGAATTTTTGTGAGGAGGAAAAATTAACAGGATTTGGGTTGATCTAACCTTATTCATCCTAACCATCTCACCCATTTCTAAGTGACAAAACATGGATTCTTATTTGTTTTGTGAAATGCTTTTAATTTTATCTTGAAATTAGTTGAAGTCTATGATATGATTGAGCCTTGAGTTAGATTCAAATTTAGGTATTAATAATTTAAAAATAAATTTCAATATTTGGCTTCCAGGTTTTGGAGAGGCACAGAGGCCTTCTTTAGCCTTAGCCTTATTGGATCAACAACCCATTCCTAGACAAAGCCGCATAAAGAAATAGTATTTTTAAATTTCTCATTCAAAAACCTTGGTCTAGCTAGTCGAGGATATGACGACGTAGCTTCGACTAGTTCCACCGAACTAAGAAGACCAAATAGGAGACGTCTTCCCCTACTTGACTCCCTAGATGATTTTCCTAACATACTATCAGCTAGCCCCACCCTAATACTAGGTTGTGCAAGTTTCAATTAGATCTAGTCCTTAACTAACCATTTCTAATCCTAAACATGATAATTTGCAAAAAGAAAAAAAAACAAGTATCAAGTAAGGTATTCAATCAAAAAAACTATCTAACCACATAAATAATCTTTTTATTGGCTTCTCCTAGATCATATCCTCGATATGGTCTATCTAAGTAATGAATATGATCCTTGGGAATCCAATATTGATTTGGTCTGGCTTGATTAGTCAAGTTTAGTTTAGGGACCCATGTTTGGACTCGGGTGCTAGGGCGATTAATTACTGAAAATTAGGATCTAACTCTCGAATTGGATTTGAACCCAATTCCAAATCGATTTAGAACAGATTTTTGTTTTCCAAGAATCATATCAAGATTCTTGGAACCCAGGGTAAATTGTTCCAAATCTGCTCTGAGTTCTTTGACTTGAGCCTTCAGGGAGGAATTCTCTTCCTCAAGTCTTTGGACTTGAGTTGAGGTTTCTTCTTGAACTTGCTCAGTCAAAGGGCTCGAGCTGGTCTCTTCCTTAAGGAGTTTTAGCTTCTCTTGGAGAAACCTGACCCGGTCATTGGACTTACCCAGTTTGCGGGATAAGTAAGAAATCAATTCGTAAAGCTTCGATTCACAGAAACCCGTTCCCTTAAGTCGGCCTTTTTCGGACAGTGAGATGGTTCCGTGCTCCGTTTCTTCATCCGATTCGGAGTCGATGTCGATCTCGTCTTTAGTCATTAAGGCGAGGAAGTTGGAGTGCGTTGGTTCATCCTCATCCTATTCCGAAGATGACTCATCCCAGGTTGCTTACAACACCTTCTTTCTCCATTGCTTCTTTGTCTCTTTCGCGTTCGAGCATTTGGACTTGAAGTGCCCCTTCTTCCCACACCCATAACAGGTGAGATCCGCCTTGTTCTTTCGTTTAGCTGGATCGTCCTTTAGTTGTCCCATCTTCTTCTTCTTCTGAGCCTTTCGAGGTCTGAGCAGCTTCTAAACGACATTCACAAGCTCCACCAGCTCTTCCTCTTCGGATTTCGAGTCAGAATTCGGTTATGGTTCCGGTGCCTTTTTCTTGGTTTTACCTGTAATCAAGGCCACACCTTTCTCTACAAGTGAACCATTAATCTGCTCATGTAATTCAAATTCAGCAAATAATTCATCTAATTTTATATTTGAAAGATCCTTAGAAACTTTGTAGGCATCAACCAAAGATGCCCACAACAAGTTTCTAGAGAATGAATTTAACGTATACCTGATTAAGTCCCTATTGTCGATCTTGTGCTTGATGATGTGGAGTCCATGTTGGTGCAAGTTGCATCAATGATATTCCTCTTTAAGTGGTTTAATGTTTGACAATACACTTAAGACAGTGATACATTGAACAGACAAAGGGGAGTAAGAGAGAAGTAACCTTAGCTGAAGAAAAGTCCTAGTTAATCTAGGCATCGGAACCCTAAAGACCTAGCGAAGGGCTGCTAGGCAACTAGCGAAGGACTGCTAGGTATTGAAACCCTAAGACCTAGCGAAGGGCTGCTAGGCACCTAGTGAAGGACTACTAGGCATAGAAGACCTAGCGAAGGGCTGCTAGGCACCTAGTGAAGGACCACTAGGCATAGAAGACCTAGCGAAGGGCTGCTAGACACCTAGCGAAGGACTGCTAGGGAATGAAGACCTGGCGAAGGACTGCTAGGCACCTGGCGAAGGATTGCTAGGGAATGAAGTCTTGGTCCGAGGGACTAAGCAACTTAGCTGAGCGATGACTAAGGACAGGAGTAGAGACGGGTCAGGGTTTGGGCGTCTCGAGGTCCGGAAGTATCGGAAGCTAAGCAAAAGTCCACCCAAAGGGTTGGGTGGCAACCGTCTCCTGAAAGGAGTAGGTGAAGGGCGAGTTCTCGGGGATAGGAACTCGTGCCGGTTAGACCTAGGGTTTCGTGGAGATCCGAAGTCAGAACCAAGTCCTTAAGACCACTATTATATGTATCTATGCTTTGTGGTTGTATATCTTGCAGGTACCAAGATTGGAAGATGTAGCAGCTTGCAGGATGCCCTAACCAGGGCGTCCCCAGTGTTGGGGGCGCCCCCATGCAACCAGGGCGCCCCCAATAGTGGGGGCGCCCCCAGACAGTACTAACAAGGCACTAAACATGAAGCAGGCAAAACAGGTGTCAACCGGGGCGCCCGGAGCGTCCGGGGCGCCCGGATTCGTAGCTGTTTTGCTGTTTCGAAGTCAGAACACAGGATAAGCACTCACGGGGGTGCCCGGAGCATCCGGGGCACCCTGGTCAAAGTTGTTATCAGCTGCGGCGAGGTAGGCGCAGGGATAAAGTTTGACCGAGTCTTCCGGGGCGCCCCCAGCATCCAGGGCGCCCCCAGGAGGCCTATATAAGGGGCTTCGACCTCTCTGCATAAGACACAACTGCAAAATACTGTTCTGATCATTCTGACCGTCGACACCGCGCTAAAGATGAGGCTCTACGACCGGGAGGCTCCAGGAGGAAGTGCGCGGCACTTCGGAGGTCCAGATCGGCCGAGTTTCATATTCGTGTTTGGTTTGCTTTTACTTGTTCCGTACTTTAACTTTCAATATCTTTTTGATTGTAATTGTAAACTGTAAGACGGGTTTTCTCCGCCTCCGGAAATTCCGGAAAGGAGACCAATAGTGGACTCACGCCGAGTACATAGGCCTTGGACGTACTGACCCAGGAGGGTCGGGAACCAAGTAAATAAATCCCGCGTGTCATTGTCCTTTGCTTTGTTTTTCGTTCCATTTATTCTCCGCTGCGTTACTAATATTCTAAGTCCAGAACGAAAGTTTTACGAAGAATTCCAAAAGGTTTTTCACGGTCGATATTCACCCCCCCCTCTATCGACGGCATCGGTCCTACAGTCCATTCACGATTTCTTAAATCCGAGCGTGCAGTTGGGAAGCAGTTTCTCCGTCCTGTATTTTTAGATTATAAAGCTTATTTAACAACAGATCGCGACGGCTCACCATAGTGTCAGAGGTTCATTCGTGAAGTTTTATCTGCTTGTTCCAGAGTTCTTTAGCATTGTTGAAGGGGCCGACGCAGTTAAGCTCCTCCTTTGTAAGTCTTCATTAGAGAGTCTGTGTCGCCTTTGCGCCAGCTTTGATTCTCTTTTTGGCAGTGACATCCCATTTGTCGTAACTCAGTACCACCCCTTGCTCGTCTCTTGGAAGGTTGAATCTGGTTTGGATTATTATCCACATGTCCACCTGAGTTTTCAAGTGAACTTCCATCCGGCTCTTCCAATACCCGAGTCTTCCCCAGAGAAGAGAGAGGGGCCAGCAGTATTGTAACCCTCTTGCAAGGCCATAAGAATAGAAGAGAGAAATCCGAACTTGCAAAAATAAAAAACAAAAGAATGTACTAAGACTTTTGTCTTGAATTAGCAGTGTGGGATAAAAAGAAATGCATTCGAGTGGTGATTGCATCGTTCTCGAGTTAAAAAAATGACGAAGACAACTTCAGAAAAATGGCAAAATTGCCCCTTTTTTATAAAAAAAATATGAAAAATTTGAAAAGTGCTCAAGTGGTGGTTTCACCAAAATTGAGCAACCCCCGCTCTGATACCAATTGTAGGATCGAGATTGAGTGACAAAGGGGGGTGAATATTGCTTAACAAAACTTCGGATTTTAAAATTTAACAATGATAGAGTGTATCGGAAACTTAAGTTTAGAGTAAGCGTCGGAGTTAGAGAGAGGTAGGAACTAGCAGAAAATAAAACACAGCATGATCGCTATCTCAGGTTGATTTTACTTACAAAATTGAAGTGTCCAATAAAAGAAAAATAATTATACCGACTCTTGAAATGAAAGGAAGATCTTCGTTCGGAGAGTCGAACAGTGTTTCAGCGTTTCTCGAAACTTCGATCCCGCAGCACACAGAAGAAGAAACTGATTGTAGTCTTAGAATTGTTGTAATGAACTGCTACACTTGACCCATTTTTATAATACTTATTTAGGCACCTGAATGACCTCTCAGGCGCCCTCACTGCAGTGTACCGGGTGAAAACTCTATCCACTGTTCGATCAAATTTTACCCTGGCCAGGCACCTGTATCCCTTTCAGGCGCCTGAGTGCCCACATGGATCCTCCACTCAGCACTCGCCACGTAAGACAGACCATTGCACCAACTCAGCCGCCAGCTACTAGCTCTCAGGCACCTGAGTCCCATTCAGGTGCCTAAGTCCCTTTTAGGTGCCCCAGTCAACTGCTTTCTCTTTTTAGCTGCAACAAGGGTTAGTTCCAAATATGCAATAATAAAATATAGAATTAAGACATGTATGAATTACAGCCAGTGTTATCTTGGTCCTGACTTTCAGGTTTCACCCGAAACCCTAGGTCGGACCGACGCCTACTGTTCCCTCACCGGGGAACACGTCCTCACCTACTCCTCTCAGGAGAGTTTACCTGTTGCCACCCGGAACCTCCAGTTGGACTTTTGCTCGGCTTGATCACTCATTTCTAGGACTACGACCCTTTGAGTCCATATTTCTCTTCTACCCTACTAGGGACCTCTTTTTTCTTATCCTTACTGTCACATCACCCTCAATACATTCTACACTAACTTCTTCGGGAGTGAGAGGGATCCTACTGTGTCCATCTTCCAATCCCTTGACGTGCATATTCAAGAATACACATTATACCGAGTCTTAGTCCACTGCATCCTTCCACTTACTTCTATAGATGTAGCGATGATGAGGCCCTTCCATACCTTCTTACTTTATTCCCTCATTTTTCATCTTGACATAGAAATCAGACTACACATTTTTCATACTATCATCTACGCTTCTAGCATCTCCACCTGCTCGAGAGTTCGGACACCCTATTGCCACATCTTGACCACTCTCTTCTCGACTTCCAGACGCGACATCTATGCTGGTGAGTTTATCTATATGACCACATTCAACTCGTTAGCCATGATAGACATCTCGGACACTGGGGTCATCTCTTGGAGACGACAGGGAGCTCAGCCTCAAGATGATCCGAAGGTCGACGAGAATGATTTCAATATCAAGCTCGAGGCACAACTAGAGCAGACACTGTGACCTCCACCTCCTTTAACTACAGACGAGCGACTCACCCGGCTTGAGTTGGTGATTCACAGTTTGTGGGAGGAGACGGAGGCGCGACACGTGGAGAGGCTAGAGGCAGACCAGGCCCGAGAGATAATAGAGCAGGCCCAGCACGCAGAGCTTATGGCTATGTTTCGCTTATGACACCTAGGCTCGTCTACTTTATAGAGTTGATCTGTATTTGTCTTTGGGTTGATTCGGGATTGATTGACTGTTGACTCTTTTTTATTGACGTAATTGACTCTAGTTGACTTCTATATTGACCTATCTTTATTGTTTATATATGCTCAGTAGAATAGTTTTTTATTTTTGATTTTTTTGCATAATTATTCTTTGTTAAAATCATTCTTTTTTTTAAACTATTTTTTCAAAAATCATATTCTATTACTGCTTTTCAAAATCATGTTTTTTAAAACTATTTCAAAGTTTTCCCCCTAAGTTCTAAAAATATTTTCCTCTATTTTTTCAACATAGTTTTTAAATAAAAACTTACCCCCCCCCCCCTCAAAACTAGGGATTTCATCGTTATGGACTTAGCTTTGGCATAACCCTAATTTGCATGCTCCGATAGATTTAGAAGTCAGCATCTCACAAGCACATTAGGGATACCTTGCATGACAACTTAGACTGGGTTAAGATGCTTAGGCCTATTTCTTAACGCAAGATGCTTTAAGTCAGTGCATCAATAGTAGTTGGGGCCATAAATATAGTTGAATATCAATCAAGTTAAGTAATCAAGCATAGCAAATCTAACTTGATCAGACTATTTAACTTGATTAACTCAAGTGAAAGCCACTATTTTATAACAGTTGGTAAGTAACAAATTGGGTAGACAAGGGCTCGAGGATTGCTTTTTTTCTATCTTATTATTCAAATTATTTTTTTAAATTATTGCTTATTTACTTTTCTATACTTGGACTTAAATCATGCTTGGACTCAAATGGGTGAATTAAATTGATTCCAAATTTTTTTGGTTAGTTTATTCTTGTTATTTGTTCATTAATTATTTGCTTAACTTAAATAGTTGTTCAATTTATACTTAGTATTATTTAATTGTTTAACTTAAAATTTTCTTTCAAAATTGACTTAGAACTATTTATTTGCCTTACTTAAAATATTTTTTTTTACATAGCATCATTCTTTCAAAATTTACTTAGTATTATTTGCATCACTCAAATATTTTTCAAATTTACTTATCATTTTTTGTTACGTTATTGGCTTGTCTCACTTAAAATTATTTTTAAAATATTACTTAGCATTATTTTTTCAAAACTTAGTGTGATTTACTTACATTTCAAAAATTATTACCGGCTATGATACCTGAATTCTTTTTCTAAAAAGTCTTTTTCCCTTAACTAAAATGTTTTTTAATATATATCAAAGGGGGCGAGAAAGGAAAAGTTAAAAAGATTTTTTTTTCTAAGTAGCAAAAGTACTTTGCTTTTCAAAATTCGATTTTCAAAGGGGAAGAGAAAGGAAAAGTTCTTTTTTTTAAATTTTTCTTAGAATTTTTCAAAGTTTACTTATTTTCAAAAACCTTTCAATTGACTTCAGGGGGAGAGTTACATATCAAGGGAGAGCTTCATTTTCAAAACTTAACTTATCAAGAGGAGCTTTGCAAGTTTTCTTAAAATACTTGGAAATTAAATTTTAACTTGCAAACATTTCTAACTTTGAAACGATAATTTGAAAAATTACTCTTACCTTGAAATAAAATGTTGAATTGTGTTCCTTTAATACTTTTTGCGACTTGCTTAAATAGTTGTTTAACTTAACTTTTGAACTGGGTTGTCATAAATAAAAAAGGGGAAGATTGTTCATATCGGAAGCACCAGATCGAACCTGATTTTGATAATGGCAAAGGGTTCAAAGTTAAGTATGCTTTTGGATCTAATGTGTTTCACTAAGTGTACAGGTGTTAGGATGTATACTAAAAGCTTTGGTTTTAGTTAAAATACATTTGCATTTTAAAAGAGAATCGCAAAATCACACGGTGCATATTTATATTAGTATATGCATAAAATATCTCATACTTTGCATTGTAGATAACATGGTGCGTGGTGTTGCACAGAAGATCATGTTATCAAGTTCCTTGCAGAAGTATAAGAAAGAGGCTCACAACTGAGATGGAGTTGGACAAACCATCGGGATGGTTGTAGTGTAATTAGGTGTGGTTTGTCTTAACAATAGAATTACACTAGTACACTTTGTGTGCATTGAGTAGAACCAAAAGAGAGGTCATCCAATTTTGTACTGACTTCATAAATTGGATTAGACCTCGGATATATATTATGGAATACGATCTCTAAATCTCGAAATAATAACGGACACATGTAGTTAATTAATTACTACTTTGATTTATCAATGGGCGAGATCTATTCTGTTAGATCGATAGACCCAGTAAATTGTGTAATAATTTTATCTACATGGTATATCATTGATTACTGAGGGAATCCATGTCCTGGTTAGTTGGGATGATGATGCCCCCTTGATGAGCTCAAAGGGATCGTCATCTCAAATCTTGCAAGTGGACTGTGGTCCGACATGATGAAAAGGTTGAGTGGTACTAGTCAAGGATTAAGAGGATAATTAATTAAAATTGTCAGTAATTTAAATTAATTATTGGGCATTCGATATCTTAAACACGGGAAGATAGACGACTCATAATATGTGGAGCTCATATGAAAATATGGGGGTTGGTGAGAAAGTTCAATGGGGTCCTTTAGTGAATGGATCTCCATTAATGGATTGGGTTTGGATCCATTAGCGGGCCAAGAACCAACTCCTCCTCATGGTCCCTATGATACCGAGGCTAATTAATCCATAATTAATCATAATAATCCTAGGCCTCTCTCTCTCTCTTTCTCTCTTTCCCTTAGGGCTAGGGTTGGCCGGTGGCATTGAAGAAGAAGGAAACTTGGTTTCCTTGCTTCTTCTTCCCTTTTCTCTCCACTTAAGGCCCGACTGAAGGAAGGGGAGGGGCTTCCTCTTCCTCATCTTGGCCGAAGCAAGCTCCGGTGGGTGAAAAGAGGGCCAGCGGCGACACCCACGCCACCCTAAGGTTGTGGAAATCCTTCATGCAAGGGTTTCCGGCGGCAACTTGAGGAGAGGCCGACAATCTTCTCTCCTTTCCCTGGTTGGCAGCTGATGTTGGGAGGAGGAGGAGCGTGTGGTGGTGAGAAAGAAGGAGTTTCTTCCTTGGTTGGTCGGCGACAGCTAGGTTGCTCTTAGTTGGTCGGCGCAAATTGGAAGAAAGGAGGAGGAGCTGTCATCTTCCTTGCGAGCTTGGAGCCACGGGAAAGGAAGTAGTGGAGAAGGTCGGATAGGGTTGTTGTGAGGAAGAAGTGGTCTTCTTCCCTCTTGCTTGCTCTTTCTCCTTGAAGGGTTGCCTACGGCAAAACCCTAATCTAGGGTTTTAGGTTGGCACAAAGTAAGGAAGAAGATAGGAGGATTAATTGGATGCTTTGGTGACTCCGCAAAACCCTAAACCCACACGACGTCCAAGAGGGGTGGGTCATAAGGTAGAAGACTGCGAGGTAAAAGGCGAGGTATACCTCTCCCTAGCTCCTTTTTTTCTTGTTATTTTCATGCTTATTTTCATTATTGCATGTGTTTTGATTAATTGTCATAGTTCAATTATGTGTTAATTAATATCGATAATTAATCATGTTATGGACCCCGATAATAAACATAAAAATCGACGATCCATTCGTCGTCTTTTCCACGATCATTTGATTCAGAAAGTCACAAGGTCTTAACTTTGGTTTTGGCTAAGTTGTGACTTGAATTAATCGATACGACGACGAGACGGTCGTTTGGGAGACGGATCTCTATTTGGATTAAATTTTTAATCCATAGACATAGAGACATCTCTCATGTTCGACCCCGTGGTTGCTTAGGAAACCGCCAAGCCATGAAAGGGATATTCCCATCAGTAGGAAAGTCCTAGTTTAGCTAGGCATGAAGTCTTAACCTATAGGGTTGAGTGTGAAGTCCTGGTCGATGACTGGGCACGAAATCCTAGCTGAGGGTTGGGCACCAAAGACCTAGTCAAGGATTGGGCATACAGACCTGACCGAGGTTGGGCACGAAGACCTAGTTTGGAGGACTGGGCATAAAGACCTGAAAGGGGGTCAGGCACCGAAGACCTGATCCGGAAGATCAGGTAAGAGTCTTAGCTGAGTAAGGACAATGGACAGAAGTAGGGACTGGTTGGGGTACAGATGTCTCGAGATCTAGAATTTTCGGAGGCCGAGCAAAAGTCCAACTGAAGGTGCCGGTTGGTAACAGGTAACTTCTCTAGAGTGGAGTAGGTGAGGAGGCGTTCCCTGAAAGAGGGAATAGTAGGCATCGATCTGACCTAGGATTTTAGTTGAAATCCAAAGTCAGGATCAAACAGCACTGGCTGCAGGATCTAACCTTGTATTAAAGTTGCAGTACTTGGGGACTGGCGGTAATTCTATATTTCAAAAATGGTATACAAGTGAAAGCTTTGAATATAGAATTAAATAATGAATTACAATTATACGACGACACTAAGGAAATGGTGAAATCTTCTCGAGCAGTGTGTCGTCGATCTTGATCGTTGTCGGTGCGGGAAACACGAGCACAGAAAAATGATGGAGCGTGTTTGAGTGCTTGAGTTGGAAAACTATTGTACCCAAGCAAAGGGGCGAAGCCCCTTTTATAGTGCCTTCTTGGGCACCTGATAAGGCCTGGGGTGCCTCCCACGTCACCGAATCTGGCACGTGCTTATCCGCAGACTTGGCCAAACCTTATCTCTGGTCTTGGGCGCCTGGGAGTGCTGAGGCACCTGAGAAGTTGACGTGGCGAACCTGCCAGCTCAGCTTCTCCGTCCGCTAGAAAACCCCATCTGGGGCACCTGACACCTCTCAGGCGCCTGGGTTCTTGGGCGCCTGAACCATTTCAGGCGCTTGGGATGCAGTAGCTGGTTCCTTTTAGTCCTGCAATTAGGGTTAGTCCAAGAACAATATAATATTAAAAATAAATGTATGACTAACAGCCGGAGCTGTCTTGGTTCTGACTTTGGATTTCAAAATGAAATCTTAGGTCGACCCGACACCTACTGTTCCCTCTTCCGAGGAATGCGCCCTCACCTACTCCACTCTGGAGAAGTTACCTTTTTGCCAACCGGCTCCTTCGGTTGGACTTTTGCTCGGCCTCCGAGACTGCCGGATCTCGAAACGTCCGTACCTCGACCTGCCTCTACTTCTGTCCGCAATCCTCGCTTGGCTAAGACTCCTGTCCGATCTTCTGGATCAGGACTTTGGTGCTCAGTCCACGACCAGGACTTCTTCCCCAACCCTCGGTCAGGTCTTTGGTGCCCAGCCCTCGGCCAGGTCTTCGTGCCTAGTCCTCGACCAGGACTTCGTGCTCAACCCTGCAGGTCAAGACTTCGTGCCTAACTCAACTAGGACTTTTCTGCACACTCAATGAACCACATTAGATCACAACATAAATTAACTTTGAACCCTTTGTCATTATCAAAACCAAGTTTGATCTAGTGCTTCTGACACCAACAATCTCCCCTTTTTGATTTATAGCAACACAGTTCAAAAGTTAAGTTAAAATAACATGAATAATATTAAATTCACAGTCAAGCATCAAGTCTAAGCCAAAATTTTCATTCTCCCCATTGATTAGTAATTTCCTCATTTTAGGACATTTCAAAAATTTTGAAAAATTCTTAGAAAATAAAAGAATAACATAATGCTCTCCCTTGATTTGAAATCCTCCCCTTGAAGCTTTTGAAAATATGCAGTTTTTCTTTTTTTAAAAAAGATTTTTCTAATTTTTGAAAAGAATTCTAAGTATTACAAAAGCTTTTAAGTTAAAAAAAACCTCTGTTAACGAGAAAAGCTTTTGAATAAGGGTAAAACCTTTTTGAGGAAAAACTTAATTTTTCTACTCTCTCCCTTTGCCAATTTGAAAAAAACTTGTTAATGAAAAAAGCTTTTGAATAAGGGGAAAACTTCTTTAAATTTTCTACTCTCCCCCTTAATTTAACTTCACTTTTCTTTAATTTTAACTTCACTTTTCTACTCTCCCCTCTTTTTGAAAAAAACATATTTTTGAAAAAAAAATATTAAGGGAAGAAAAAAATTATGTATCAGAGCCAATTGATTTTACAAAAAAAAAGTCAAGAATGCAACTGAATTATTAACTAAGCAAGAATTAGCAGTACTGAACCAAGTAAGTAGAAACTAAAAGTGACAAGATTTGAACTAAGATGATAATCCTAGTGAGTCCAAGCATGAAAAAAAATTCATGCATTTAAGAATTAAAAAAATGAATCAAATCAATTCCTTTCGGTCCCTGTCTATCCCAGTTTTCTATTTACTAACTGTTATACAATAGCAGCTTTCACTTGGGTTAGTCAAGTTAAGTAGTCTGATCAAGTTAAACTTTCTAAGCTTGATTACTTAACTTGATTGCTGTTCACTTGTATTTATCGCCCCAACTGCTCTTGATACACTGACTTAAAGCATCTTGAGTCAAGGCATAGTTCTAAGCATCTCAACTCAATCTAGGTTATCAATCAAAGTATCCTAATATGCTTGTAAGATGTTGGCTTCTAAGTCTATAGGAACATGCAAACTAAGGTCAAGTCTTAAGCTAAGTCCATTTCATAGAAAACCCCTAGTTTTTAAAGGGATAATTTTTTTTAAAAAAAACTAAGTCAGAAAAACATTTTCAAAATAATATGATTTTGAAAATATTTGCAAGATAATAGGATTAAAAAAAATAGTGATTAAAAATCAATCCTATTCTACTAAATGCATTCCTAGCTGCCTTCTTAGTAAATAAAACTCAGACTCAGGTAGTAATTTAGTGAAAATATCAGCTAGGTTAGATTTTAAATCTATATATGTAAGTAGAATTTCACGCCTAGCCACGTGATCCCTAACAAAGTGATGTTTAACTTCAATATGTTTAGTTCTGGAATGATGAATGGGTTTTTTTGTAAGGTTAATTGACCTTATATTGTCAATAAATACTTTAGTTTGGGTATAGTCTAGGTTGAAATCCTTAAGGGTATGCATCATCCATAAGAATTGAGCTACACATTCTCCTAAGGCAATATACTCTGCTTCAGTTGTAGATAAGGCAACACAATGCTGCTTTCTACTGCACCAGCTAACTAGACTCTGTCCTAGTAATTGGCAGCTCCCACTTGTACTTTTTCTATCTAATTTATAACCTGCATAATTTGAGTTCGAAAATCCTAATAATTCAAAATTGGATATCCTAGCATACCAAATACCTACATTTATGGTGTCCTTCCTAGTCCTAAGGATCCTTTTAACTGTAGTTAAGTGGGACTCCTTAGCACAGGTTTGGTACCTGGCACAAATACCTCTGTAAAAAGAATATCGGGTCTACTAGCAGTTAGGTAAAGTAAGCTCCCTATAGCACTTCTATAATACTTTAAATCAATTGGCTTACCTTCAGGGTCGTTATCTATTTTAGCATTTCTGGCCATAGGGATACTTAAACCTTTTGAACTATCCATTTTGAATTTCTTAATCAATTCTTTTGTATATTTTGATTGGTAAATATAGTTTTCATCCCTGGTTTGTTTAGTTTGTAGTCCTAAAAAGAATGTCAGTTCACCAACTAGACTCATTTCAAATTTGCTTTCCGTAATTTTAATAAAGTCATTTAAGAAATTAGTGTTCGTTGACTCAAAAATTATATCATCTACATAAATTTGGGCTATAAAAATGTCTTTTTCTAAAATCATAACAAATAGGGTTGAGTCAATTTGACCTTGGTTAAAACCTTTAAAATTAGATAGGTGTATAGTCTTTCATACCAAGCGCTAGGTGCTTGTTTTAACCCATAAAGGGTTTTCCTAAGTTTGAATATGTAGTCAGGGTAGTCAAGGTCTTCGAAGCCTGGGGGTTGTCCTACATAAACTTCCTTTTTTATAAATCCATTTAGGAAGACAGATTTAACATCCATTTGGTATAGTTCAAATCCTCTATGGGCTACAAAGACTAGTAACATCCTAATTGACTCAAGTCTAGCTACAGGGGCATAAGTTTCATCATAGTCTAACCCCTCAACTTGACTAAATCTCTTGGCTACTAAGAGAGCTTTATTTCTTACTATTTCACCTTGGTCGTTCAACTTATTCCTAAACACCCACTTAGTGTCTATAATGGACTTACCTTCCGGTTTAGGTACTAAGTCTCAGACTTGATTTTTATCAAATTGGGCTAATTCTTCCTACATAGCAATGATCCAGTCTAGGTTAGGTAAGGCATATTCTATAGTTTTAGGTTCTATCTTTGAAATCAGTGCAACCTGACTGAGGTTTCTATAGGAAGACCTTGTTCTAACCCCTAAGGTTGGATTACCCATAATTTGGTCAGTTGGGTGATTTAGTCTGAGTTTCTTAGATCTCCTAGAACTTGGTTCAGGCTTAGGTCCGGCTGGTAGGTTTTGGGTTGGTACAGGAACGGGTTCAACAATTTGAGTTGGTTCAATCATTGGTTCAATTTCTTCTTGGTCTTGATTCGAAGTAGTTGGATTTGATGAGTTGGTTAAGTTGATTAGGTTAGGTAACATATAGTTTTGTTATAATTTTTTCATCAAATATAACATTCATGGGTTCTTCAATTTTAAGGGTATATTTATTATAGACCCTATATGCCCGACTAGTGGTTCAATACCCTACAAAAATTCCTAGGGTTGATTTCTCTAAGTGCACAAATTTTTCTAAGTAAAATATTTTTCTAAATGCATAAATGTTTCTAAGTAAAATATTTTTATTTTTCTAAGTGTACAAAAAATGTTTAAGTCAAATTTTGTAGGGACTTAACCTGGATATTGAACTTAGCCAACTTGCGAAATAGATAAGAAATTAAGTCACAGAGTTCGAGCTCAGAAAAGTCAGTGCATCTGCAGTAATTGGGGCAATAAATACAAGTTGAACAGCAATCAGGTTAAGTGTCAAGCTTAGAAAATCTAACTTGAACAGATGACTTAACTTGACTAACTCTAGCGAAAGCTACTATCTATAACAGTTAGTAAGTAGCTGACTGGGTTAGACAGGACCCGAACAAGAACGGTTTAATTTGGTTTGGTCCAGGTTATGCTTAAAATCATTAGAGTTGGTTCAATACAGAACTTTATTTTTGTTACTAGCACTAATTTACTTGCTGTAATTAGGATCAATTTAGTGTTTTATTTTTTGATATATGGCAAAGGGGGAGAGAAAGGAAAAGAGAAATTTTTTTTCAAATTTTTAATCTCTTTTTTAAAAAGTAAAGTAAATAACTAGGTTTGAAAATATGTTTCTCTAAGTGTTTGTGTTGCAAAAAAAAATTTTCAAAGAAAATTTTCTAAGTTTGAAAAATTTGCAAAAACCTTTTGAAAAATGTTCTAAGTTTGAAAAATTTGCAAAAACCTTCTGAAAAATTTTCTAAGTTTGAAAATTTTGCAAAAACCTTTTGAAAAACTTTTTAAGTTTGAAATATTTGCAAAAAAATTTTGGAAAATTTTCTAAATATGAAAAACTTGAAAACCTTTTGGAAAATTTTCTAAGTATGGAAAACTAGAAAATCTTTTTAAAAAATTTTCTAAGTAGGAAAATCTTTTGGAAAATTTTCTAAGCATGAAAAACTTTTTGGAAAATTTTCTAAGTGTTAAAAACTTGCAAAATTTTTTTTGTCAAAATCTAAAGCACTTAGAAGATTTACAAAAACCCCACATATCTTTGAAAAACTCAGGGGGAGAATATTCGTTTCAGGGGGAGAACTGAATTTCTTGTTTTCTTTGCTTGTTATCTTTTTAACTTAACTTTTTGAACCGGGTTGCCATAAATCAAAAAGGGGGAGATTGTTGGTGCTGGAAGCACCAAAGTCAAACCTGTATTTTGATAATGGCAAAGGGTTCAGAAGTTAAGGTGTTGTTGTGATCTAATAAGCTTACTAAGTGTGCAGGAAAGTCCTAGGTACACTAGGCAAGAAGTCCTGGTCAAGGACTAGGCAAGAAGTCCTGGCAAAGGGTGGGCAAGAAGACCTGGTCAAGGACTGGGCAAGAAGTCCTGGCAAAGGCTGGGCACCGAAGACCTGACCGGAAGTTGGGCAAGAAGACATGACCGGAAGTTGGGTGCGAAGACCTGGTGAGTAAAGCTCGACAAAAGTCCAACCGGAGGAGCCGGTTGGCAAAAGGTAAACTCTCCTGAGAGGAGTACGTGAGGACGCGTTCCCCGTGCGAGGGAACAGTAGGCGTCAGTTTGACCTAGGGTTCCATTTGGGAAACCCAAAGTCAGAACCAAGACAACTAAGGCTGTAAATAATGGCTAACATATTTTGCTGCTTGTGTTTTGGAACTAACCTTGGATGCAGGGAACGAAGAAACATGTTTCTGCAGCTGAGGCGCCTCAAAGGAGTGAGGCGCCTCACTGGAGCTAGGCGCCCGAATGGATATGGGTGCCCCAAGTCATGGCCAAAACAGAACCATCGACGCAAACTGCCACAAAGCCTCTGGACCAAGTCAGCTCAGGCGCCTGTGTTAACACAGGCGCACCCATCAGCCCAAGCGCCCCAGTCATGTGGATAAGCGCTGACCGAGCCTGCGGATAGGAGTTCTCGCAGGAGAGGCCACGTGTCAGGCGCCCCCATCGACACAGGCGCCCCTATGGCTGCTATAAAAGGGGGTTCACCCCCAAGGCTTCAGATAACTTCGCTCACAACGCTCCAAGCACTTTCGTTCAAGCGCTACGCTCCGACAAGCTCCGACTTCGAGATTCCAGCGTCGACGATGACCCTCTGCTCCAAACTTCGATCCACCTCAGGCGTCGGTAAATTTAATTTATGAAAAGTGTTGCAATTTTAATTCCAATTCTATATCTGTACTTAAAGTTGTAAAAGATATTTCTGAATATAGAATTGCCCAACGTAAATGGTCAAGGACCGTGGGCCTTGGAGTAGGAGCCGACTGCGACTCCAAACCAAGTAAAACCAACTTGTGTTCGCGATTGTTTTATCATTTTCCGCTGCGTAATCGCTCTATTTTCCGAAAAATTTGATATCGATATTCACCCCCCCCCCCTCTATCGATTTTCTCTGGTCCAACAAGTGGTATCAGAGCGGGTGGCTCAAATTTGGTGCAACCACCAGTTTGAGAGTTTTTTTAGGATTAACGAATTTTTTTAATTTTTTCCCCCGAATCTTTCTTGTTAATCGAGGTTGGTGCAACACCACTCTATTTTTTTTCGTTGCAATTATTTTCTTCCGCACTACTAATCCAAGACTCAGTCTTGGAACAAGTTTTTGTGTTATTTTTTTTAGAAAATGTTAATGGTCATGCAAGAGGGATTCAGCACAGCCAGACCACCTCTTTTCAGTGGAGAAGATTTTGCTGGTGCATGAAGCACCATATCGAACCTTGTTTGATATTGGCAAAGGATTCAAAGTTAAGTATTATTTGTAATCTAATGTGTTCACTGAGTGTGTAGAAAGAAGTCCTGGCGAAGGGCTGCTGGGCACTTAGCGAAGGGCTGCTAGGCATCGAAACCCTAAGACCTGGCAAAGGGCTGCTAGACACCTGGCGAAGGGTTGCTAGGCACCTAGCGAAGGGCTGCTAAGCACCTAGCGAAGGACTGCTAGGCATCTAAGACCTAGTGAAGGGCTGCTAGGCACCTAGCAAAGGACTGCTAGGCATCAAAGACCTGGCGAAGGGCTGCTAGGCATTGAAGACCTGGCGAAGGGCTGCTAGGCACCTGGCGAAGGGCTGCTGGGCAAAAGTCCAACCGGAGGAGCCGGTTGGCAAAAGGTAAACTCTCCTGAGAGGAGTAGGTGAGGGCGCGTTCCCCGTCGAGGGAACAGTAGGCGTCGGTTGGACCTAGGGTTCCATTTAGGAGACCCAAAGTCAGAACCAAGACAACTACGGCTGTAAAACATTGACTAATATTCTTGCTTTGTTGTGTTGGAACTAACCTTGAATGCAGGGACCAAAGGAGTGTGTTTCTGCAGCTCATAACGCCCCAAAGGAGAGGGGCAGGCAGCTGGGCTAGGCGCCCGGGAGGTCTCGGGCGCCCAAGGTCAAAGCCAAACAAGCAGTTAAGCAAGAATCGCTTCGGAACAACACTAGGCTAGGTGCCCGGGAGCTCCCGGGCGCCCAAGGTCAAAGCCAAAGATGAGTCAAAGCAAAATCAGCCACGAAGCCAGCGTACCCAGTCAACCTGGGCGCCCGAGAGGTCCCGGGCGCTCCAGTCAGCTCCAGAGCTGATTTGAAGGGGATATGCGCTGACCAAGCTTTGGATAGAGGTTCTCGGTTCTGAAGGCACGTGTCAGGTGCCCCCAACGTCCCAGGCGCCCCCAGGGCTGCTATAAAAGGGGTTCGACCCCTAAGGCTTCAACAAAAATTTTCCAACGCCTCCAAGCTTTTCGTTCAAGCGCTCTGCTCTGACAAACTCCATTCTCGACATTCTAGCGCTGACGACGACCCTCTGCTCAGAAGTACTATCGACACCGGGCGTCGGTAACGAAAAGTATACTTGTTTATTTACTACACTACTATTGTACCAAATTCTGTAAATCTTTGCGCTACTATAGAATTGCCCGCAGTAAATGGTCAAGGACTGTGGGCCTTGGAGTAGGAGCCGACCGCGACTCCGAACCAAGTAAAAATACTTGTGTTCCTCGTGTTTGTTTTTAATTCCGCTGCGTAATTTCTCTCAAGTCTTATCCGAACAAGTTTTCACGATATTCACCCCCTCCCCATCGTCTTTCTCGATCCAACAGATTTCTCCTACTGAAAAAGCAGGATGGAAGTCCACCTGAAAACTCAGGTGAACATGTGGATAATTATTTAATCTGACCTGGAGATTCCCAAGAACATAGAAGGAGTGGCACAACACTATACTGAATGGGACGCTTTATTGGAAAAGAAGATCGAGGTTGATGTAAAGGTAACCCAGACTTTGCAATGCGGATTGACCAAGGAGGAGCTGAACCGGGTGGGACCTTTCAATAGCGCCAAAGAACTTTGGACCAAGCTGATCGAGCTGCACGAAGGCACCTCCGACGCCAGAATCAGCAAAAGAGATCTGTTGCTGAACAGACTCTACACGATCAAGATGAACGAAGGAGAATCAGCAGCACAGCTCCACACCAGAATCTAGGAGCTAATGAATGGGCTGCATACAATAGGTCACAAGGTCAAGAACCGTGACCTAATCAGGTATACTCTAAATGCGTTCCCAAGGAATACACTGTGGGCATCCATGGTAGATGCCTACAAGGTTTCCAGGGATCTCTCTAAAATTAAATTAGATGAACTTTTCTCTGAATTAGAACTGCATGAACAGACTAACTCCACTTTGGTCGAGAAGGGTATTACTTTCATTGCAGGAAAATCTCAAGGAAAAGCCCCCAAGAAGAAGCCTCTACCAGCACCCGAGTCTGACTCAGACTCAGATTCAGAAGATAGTGAAGGGGATCGACCCAAGTTGGTTCGGCTAGCTCGGGACTACTACAGTGAGCTGAAGCACCAAACAAACAAAAAGAAAGCAAGTCGAAGAAAGGAAGATCCAGCTGAACCTTCAACAACTTCAAAGAGCAAGTCTAATGTCACTTGCTACGAATGTAACAAAAAGGGGCATTACAAGTCAGACTGCCCCAATCTGAAGGAAGCAAAGAAGGCACGAAGGAAGAAGGCTCTCCAAGCCACATGGGATGAATCCTCCTCCGAAGAAGTCCCACACACGAATCTTCTCGCCTTAACCACTTCGGAAAATGTCGACACCGGATCGGAATCGGAACCAGACGATGGAAAACATACAATCTCAGAAAACGGGCAAATAATGATAAGAGGATACTCATAATACGAACTTTCAAAATTAATTTCTTATTAATCTCACAACTTGGCGAAAGCCAAAATCCGGGTCGAGTCCCTCCGACAGGAAGTAAAACACCTGAAAGAGGAAGCCGACTCGAGGTCCTTGACCATGAAAATTCAAGAAGGAAACTCCACTCAAGTTCAAAAGCTTGAGGAAGAGAATTTCTCCTTGAAAACTCAAGTCAAGGAGCTCAGAGTGGCTTTAGAATGATTCACTTCGGGTTCCAAGGGTCTTGACATGATGCTTGGAAAGCAGAAGTCCGTTCTCAACCGATCTGGATTAGGGTATCGAACCAAGTCTAGGCCACATTCTTATTATGCTGTATTGAACCAACCTAGAACCCAAGTCCAAGCATGGGTCCCCAAGCTCTGTTTGAACAAACAAGCTGGACCAAAGCAGTATTGGATCCCCAAGGACAAGATTCACATCTTGCCTAACCGTTATCGAGGCTATAGTCCAGGGGGAGCCAATATAAAAATAATATTCATAATTAGATAATTTTTTTTAATTGTAATTTTTTCTTTATTGCATGCTTGCTTGTTTATTTCCTTCTGCAAATCATCATGCTTAGACTTAGGACTGGTTAGACTAAGGACAAAATGATTTAATTGAAATTTGAAAACCTAGTATTGGGTGGAGGTGAGATGATAGTACGTTAGGGAAGCCCTTCTAATAAGGTCAAGTATACTCTACTTGGTCTGTTTAGTCTGGTGGAACTAGCTGAAGCTACCGATCCAAGACCCAAACTTTTTAGACCAAAATCATTCAAGAAGTAACTTGAAGATAAATTTTCAATAAAAGTCTTTGTCAAGGAAAGAGTTGATGATCCAATAAAGCTTCGACCAAAGAAGGCCTAGTGTCTCGCCAAGACCTGGAAGCCAATTATTGAAAATCAGATTCACTTTACTATTGTTAGATTTGAATCTAACACAAATTTCATTTAATCTTAAATTCAAACACTTTTCAAAATCAATAAACTTAGCCTTATAAATCTTCAAAATTAATTCAAGTCTTTCAAAATTAACCATGCTTTTCAAATCAAGATCTTACTTTTTTGTTAAAACCTGTCTCACAAAACCCATAAGGTTAACGTGATTGATAACACTAGATTGGGTGAGACAGACTAGGTTGTGAAAATCAATTTTAAGCTATCCCTAACTCTAATTGGATCCAAATCAATAAATACTTTATGTGTAGGAACATAAAGATTTGGACCAATAGATGTTAGATAGTGGATGCTCCAGACAGATGACTGGAGACAAATTGAAATTCACCAAACTCAAGTTCAAGAACCTTGGCTCAGTAGCATTTGGCAACAATGCTACACTCAAAGTCATTGGGTCAGGTAACATTGAACTCAAATTTGATTTTGTGATTAAAAAGGTACTCTTGGTTGAGAATTTAAAATTCAATTTGCTTAGTATAAGTCAACTATGTGATACTTGCTATGTAGTTACATTTACCAACTCTGACTGCTTGATTAGAAACCTTCAAGACTCAGAAATCATGCTTAAGGGTACTAGGAAAAATAATGTTTACACTATCAATCTACCTTTAGTACCAAAATGTCTCCTGGCTCAATTAGAAGAATCCAACCTCTGGCATAGGAGATTAAGTCACATAAATATTAGACTAATTTCTAAAATTACCCAGCTTGGTCTAATTAAAGGGGTACCAAAAATTAAGAACTATGAAAATACGATATGTAACTCATGTAACCAAGGTAAACAAACTAAGTCTAATCAGAAGCCAATTCAATCAGACTTAACCCAAACCACACTTGAGCTCCTGCACCTTGACCTATTTGATTCACATGGAGCCAAGTCGCTAAGCGGGAACCGGTACAACTTAGTTATTATCGATGATTACTCTAGGTTTACCTGGGTTAGGTCCCTAAAAACTAAGGATGAAATCCTAAACCTATTTATTGACTTATGCAAGATAATCAAAAATTAAAATGATACCAAAATCAAAAGACTTAGAAGTGATCACGGGGGAGAGTTTGAGAATCAAAGGTTTGAGGAATTCTGTAAAGTAAATGGATACATTCACGAATTTTCCTATCCTAGAACCCCCCCAACAAAATGGGATAGTAGAAAGAAAGAATAGAACCCTTCAGGAAGCTGCTAGGACTATGCTCAATGAATTTAACTTAGCTAACCAATTTTGGGTAGAAGCAATAAGTACGGCTTGCTATATCCAAAATAGAGTCCTAATTAACAAAAGACATAATAAAACTCCTTATGAACTATATTATCATAGACTGCCCAATCTACATTACCTAAGGGTCTTTGGGTGCAAAGTCCATATCTTGAACACCAAGGACTACCTAGGTAAATTTCAGTCTAAGTCAACCCCAGGGGTCTTCTTAGGATATTCAACAACTAGTAGGGCCTATAGGGTTTACAATAAACAAACTAACAAAATTGAAGAAACAACTAACTTAATCTTTGATGAGGAAACTAATCCAAAATCTGATAACCAAAACTTGAACCAATCAAATATTGATCAGGAAGACAATGAACAAACAATTGAACCATCAATTGAACCACTAATTGAACCTCTAAATGAACTAACTCTTGAACCAACTACTGCGTCAACTGAACCAATAACTGAACCAACCCAAGTAGTTGAACAGAACACTGAACCGAACCGTCCAGCCGGACCTGAGGCTGAACCAAGTTCTAGAAGAACCAAGAAACCCAGACTCAGTCACCCTTCTGATCAAATTGTGGGTGATCCAACCTTAGGAGTCAGAACTAGGTCTTCCTATAGAAATCTTAGTCAGATAGCACTAATTTCAAAAATTGAACCTAAGACTATAGAGGAAGCCCTACCTGATCCTGATTGGATCATAGCTATGCAGGAGGAGTTAGCCCAATTTGAAAGAAACCAAGTCTGGGAACTGGTACCTAAACCTGAGGGCAAGTCTATTATAGATACTAAGTGGGTGTTTAGGAATAAACTAAATGACCAAGGGGAAATAGTTAGAAATAAAGTCCGCTTAGTAGCTAAAGAGTTCAGTCAAGTCGAAGGATTGGACTATGATGAAACCTATGCCCCAGTAGCCAAACTTGAGTCGATTAGAATGTTGCTAGCATTTGCAGCCCATAGAGGGTTCAAGTTATACCAAATGGACGTTAAGTCAGCCTTTTTGAATGGGTTCATCAAACAAGAAGTCTATGTAGGACAACCCCCAGGATTTGAGGACCTAGAAAAACTGACTATGTTTAAACTTAAAAAGACTTTATGGGTTAAAACAAGCACCTAGGGCATGGTATGAACGCCTATCAACTTACCTTATTTCTAAGGAATTTAACCAAGGACAAATTGACTCCACCCTTTTTGTTAAAAACCTTAGAAAAAACATTTTCATTGCCCAAATCTATGTTGACGACATAATTTTCGGATCCACCAACTCAAACTTTCTAAAGGAATTTGTAAAAATAATGGAAAATGAATT
>JAGFNQ010000979.1:521569-568008 GCA_024364735.1 Boesenbergia rotunda | reverse complement strand
TTTATGAAATCGCAATTTTGGATTTTTCTATTTTAGAATTTTCCAATTTTGGAAATATGTAAGTTTTCTTTGTACCAGAAACTTACAATTATTCTGAAAACCTATTATGAAATCTCGCAATTTTGGGCACTTTTTTCAAGAAAGTCTAGACAAATTTATGGACAGTTAATTGACAATTAAATTTGAATTGGTTTTTAAATTGACAACAAAATTCTTTATTTTGGATTGAGCCTCGGGGAGCCGTCCAATTTAAAGTTAGTTGTTGTAATTTAATTTACCAATTTTAAATGAAATCGTCATGTTTGATTTGGATTGAGCCTCGGGGAGCCGTCCAAATTGGATTTACAACGAATTACTTTTCTTTGGGTATCTGAGCCTCGGGGAGCCACCCTTAGAAAACGATTTGTTGTAATTAATTAAATCCATGAATAAAATATGTTTAAGAGGTGATGCTCTTACATATTGTTGTCTCCAAAATTAATTAGGAAAATGGTTTCCTATAGAGTTTCTTAAATGAGATTTTCATGAAAATAATATGTGGTTAAATTAAGGGATTTGTCTCTTAATTTAATAAGATTTGATTTAGAGAAATCAAAGTCTTAAAACATATTATTTCCGAAATTGATTATGACAATTTAGGAAATTGTTTCCCAAAACAATTCCTTAAATATAGTATGAAATTAGAATTAGGAAATCTGGTTCCTAATTCAAATAATGAGACTTGATAAATTAAGTCACATACATACTTTATTAAGGAAATCGTTAGTCATGACATAATTCTATGTCATGAATGTGCTTAGAAAAGAAAGGATGAGACCCAAAACCCCTTACAAAATATTAAGGCCAACACCTTCCATTAATATGGTTAGAACCGGAGTTTTGTTTCTCGTTTGGGTTGATGGACACATCCATGCCCGGCTTGAACCTCAACATGTTTCAAACCATGGAATAAGTTTATGAATAATACAGTTGGAGTCAGAGGTCAATCCTTAGTTTTGGTTGTTGGACACATCCAAGCCTGACTAAACGTTTGAATGAGCTCCAACCATATTAAAACTATTTCTTGATTAATGGGTCAGCCTTAAGCTTGGAGCATCGATTTGTTGTGCCACAGCCAAGGTCGATGCAAAGAGAGGTGCAGTTGGGTGCTATGTATAAAGTTGCATACTTGTTAATGAGTTAACAACCCAATGATTTATGCAACATTCAATTAGTTGATATCATAAAGTGATAGTTATATATATGTGATGTGTAATCGGTATAATTACCTACCTTCATAGCTAAGAAAAACTTGATGGCCACAGCATGGTTGTTCTTATCTATGGTTGGATATCAACCTATTTGGAGATGCTCCTACAATCTCCCGAATTGATAAAAAAGGGTTATTCAATTTGATAAATAAATAGGATTTTTAATTAATGTATATTGATACATTCTTTATCATTCTTCTCACATAGGCTCAATTTGTGTTTCTAGGTTAATCACTCGATCATGACTTCTCTGAATTTGCGTTCCATTTTGGACACCAATAAACTGACTGGGCCAAACTTCATGGACTGGCTTCGAAACCTGAGGATAGTCCTCAAGTCAGAGAAGCTTGCTTATGTCCTTGAAGATCAACTTCCTAACCAACCTCCTGAAAGTGCAACTCCAGACCAGCTAGTGGCCTATCAGAAACATGTGACCGATTCTGAACTTCCGAGTTACATCATGCTAGCCTCTATGATACCTGAGCTGCAAAAGCAGAATAAGCATATGGATGCTTATACCATCATCTTACATCTTCATGAGTTGTTTGAAGAGCAGGCGAGATCCGAAAGGTTCGAAGTCTCCAGACTCCTCTTCACCACTAAGATGCAGGAAGGCACTTCTACCTCGCAGTTTGTGCTAAAGATGTTGGGGTATATTGAGCGACTGAACACACTCGGTTTTGCAATGGATCATAAACTAAGTATTGACTTAATTCTGAGTTGTTTGCCCAAAAGTTATTCATAATTTGTGTTGAACTATCGGATGAACAAACTAGAGACCACCATTCCCGAGTTGCTCAACCTGCTGAAGACTATGGAGCCTTCTGTAAAGCCGGATCAAAAGGCAGTACTGTTAGTTGGTTCCTCGAAGAAAGGTTCTAAGAGGAAGGCCAAAGAACATAATAAAGGAAAGAAGAAAAAGGCCAAAAAGACTGAAAAGAAACCAAAAGGAACTTGCCATCATTGTGGCAAGGAGGGTCACTGGCGAAGAAACTGCAAGATTTATCTTGAGTCCATGAAGAATAAGGCATCCGATGCCCCATCCTCTTCAGGTATCTTCGTTATTGAATGTCACTCTATTTCTCAAATACCTGGGTACTTGATACTGGGTGTAGCTCACATATATGTAATGACATACAGGGGCTAAGGAATAGAAGAAGACTCGTCAGGGGAGAAGCGGATTTGCGAGTTGGAAATGGAGCAAAGATTGCTGCTGTTGCCATCGGAACATATTTGCTAATGCTCCCACTGGACGTGTCTTAGAATTGGATAATTGTTATTTTGTTCCTTCGTTAATAAAGAACATTGTATCTATTTCATGTTTGAATGAAAAGGGTTATCATTTAACTTTTAGTAACAATTGTTGTTACATAACTTTAAATGGCGTTCTTTATGGGAATGGAATTTGTGCAATGGCATCTACACGTTAGATTTATCCAGAGACGTTTTCAATATCGAAGTTAGCAACAAACGTGCTCGAATAGATAATTGAATAGACTCCTACACTTGGCATTGTCGTCTTGGCCATGTAAGTAAGAAACACATGACCGAATTACACCGATGTGGAATTTTGGAATCATTTGAACCCGGTTCATTTGATACATGCGAATCATGTTTAAAAGGCAAGATGACTAAATTACCCTTTTCCGGAAAAGGTAATCCAGTGGGAGAATTGCTTGGCCTAATACATACTGAGGTATGTGGACCAATGTCAACTCTTGCACAAGGAGGCTATAGCTACTTCATCACCTTTATCGATGATCACTCACAATTCGGGTACGTGTTCTTGATGAAACACAAATCTGAAGCCTTTGAGAAATTCAAAGAGTTCAGAAATGAAGTAGTGAAACAGCTTGGCAAAAGTATTAAGATACTTCGATCCGATCGGGGTGGTGAATACTTGAGTCAAGAGTTTCAAGATTATCTTAGGGACAATGGGATATTGTCTCAATGGACTCCACCATATACACCACAGCATAATGGTGTATCTGAGAGGCGGAAACGAACCTTGATGGACATGGTTAGGTCAATGATGAATCATGCAACTCTTCCAAAATCCTTTTGGGGCTATGCACTTAAGACAGCTGTTTACTTGCTAAACAGAGTCCCGACCAAGGTAGCCTCTACTACTCCATATGAGACATGGAACAGTAAGAAACCCCACTTAACTCACCTTAAGATATGGGGTTGTCCCGCTTATGTGAAGCGGACTGTATCAGACAAACTGGATGCTAAGTCTGATAAATGTCTATTTATTGGATACCCCAAGGAAACAAAGGGTTACCAATTCTATCATCCCTTGGAACAAAAGGTGTTTGTTTCAAGGCATGCTGTATTTCTGGAAAAAGAGTTTCTTTTACAAGAAAACAGTGGATGTAGCATTGACTTGATGAAGTTCAAGAAACTCCAATAGACATTACAGAGACACCTAGTCTAGACCCACAACCAATAACTCATAATGATGAGCTATCAGTTGAACCTAAAACTACACCACCTCTTCGTAGATCTGATAGGACACGCAATATTCCAGAGAGATACGGATTTCTCGTAAGTGAATCGAACGATGTGTTACTCATAAGCGATGACGAACCTATCAGTTATGATGATGTTCTGAAAAGTTCAGAAAGGGACAAATGGCTTGAGGCCATGAAGTCGGAAATGGATTCCATGTACGAAAACCAAGTATGGGACTTGGTTAACCCACCTGAAGGGATTAAGCCCATAGGGTGCAAGTGGGTTTTCAAGAAGAAAACTGACATGGAAGGTAATGTAATTACCTTTAAGGCTAGATTAGTGGCAAAGGGATATCGTCAGAAACAAGGAATTGATTATGACGAAACCTATTCGCCAGTAGCTATGCTTAAATCCATTCGGATGCTCCTAGCCATAGCAGCTCATTATGATTATGAGATATGGCAAATGGATGTGAAAACAGCTTTCCTTAATGGAAACCTACTTGAGGATGTATACATGATACAACCTGAAGGTTTCACATCGGTTGATAAAACCAAAGTATGCAAGCTTCGACGATCCATATATGGACTGAAGCAAGCATCCAGGAGCTGGAACATCCGTTTTGATGAGACAATCAAAAAGTTTGATTTCTCACAAAATCCTGACGAACCTTGTGTGTACAAGAAGGTTAGTGGGAGTGCAGTCGTATTCCTAGTATTATATGTCGATGACATCTTACTTATAGGAAACAATATATCAGTCTTACAAACAGTTAAAATTTGGTTGTCCAAAACTTTCTCCATGAAAGACCTGGGAGAAGCAACCTATATCTTTGGGATTAGAATCTATAGAGATAGATCAAAACGGTTGCTTGGTCTTTCGCAGTCTACATATATAGACCGAGTGCTAAAAAGGTTTAGCATGTCGGAATCCAAGAAAGGTTACCTTCCCATCCGGCATGGGATCAACCTTTCAAAGTCTATGTGTCCGCGCACAGAAGATGAGAGGATTTGCATGAATAAGATTCCTTATACATCCGCGATAGGATCTATCATGTATGCTATGTTATGTACAAAGCCCGATGTATCGTATGCTTTGAGCGTCACAAGCAGATACCAGTCGAATCAAGGAATGGATCATTGGGTGGCTGTTAAGACAATCCTTAAGTACTTAAGAAGAACTAAGGATGTGTTCCTAATATATGGAGAAGGAGATATGGTAATACGTGGGTATACAGATGCCAGTTCCCTGACAGATAAGGATGACTCCAAATCTCAGTCTGGATACGTATTTACTTTGAATGGAGGCGCAATAAGTTGGAAAAGTTCCAAACAAGACACCGTAGCGGATTCTACCACGGAAGCGGAATACATCGCAGCTTCGGAAGCAGCAAAGGAAGCAGTCTGGATCAAGAAGTTCGTCTCCGAACTTGGCGTGGTTCCAACCATTGATGAAGCGGTACCGGTTTACTGCGACAACAATGGAGCTATTGCACAAGCAAAGGAACCAAGGTCTCATCAGCGATCCAAACACGTGCTTCGCCGCTATCATCTGATCAGAGAGATTATAAGTAGAAATGATATACAAATTGAGAAAATTCCCACTAAAAGGAATTTAGCGGATCCTTTAACAAAGGCCTTGCCTCAAAGCAAGTTTGAGGGTCATGTTAGAGCCTGTGGTATTGGATACCGTAGTGATTGGCATTAGGCCAAGTGGGAGTTTGTTAGTGATATGAGAGAAGTGTCCTAAGGCAATCGCCTTATGATTGTAAATATTTATTTTAATAAATGATAATTCACTATTTGAGTATACATGTTTGTGTATTTGATTGGGATCTTAAACTCATCTACTGAATGTCCGCAATATAATTCACAGCATAAGAGAATTTGTGATGGGATCACAACTAGTGATTATCTCTACATGTGCAATTGTGAAGTATTGAAAGTATCCCTAATCGATGAATTGATAAAAACGGACACTTTCAATTCTGTTGAGACTAGCATGGGTTATTCTCTAATCAGCTGATTCTCATTGGCTGGTGACATTGGGATGTCCGGAGATAAACATGGATGCTAGTTAAGGGAACTAGTTCATTGGAGTGACTAGCTGTAAAACTTCATATGGTAATCTATAAAGATATGTCACTGAAGTTATTACTGCAGCTTAAGTGTGATGTTCCTTTGACTTGCGGTGTTCAAGTCATCTTGGTCATGGAGACTTATACTTTAACATCTTAAGCATGCATCTCCAAGCAGGTGTGGACCCAGGATGATTGGGTATAAGCCGAAGTGCCCGAAGATGTTTGAACAGCCTACAAAGGATTCACCACTCCTTGCGAGGAGATGTATACCCAGGCCTATCGTCGGATTGTTACTCAAAGCCTCTGGCCAGAGCATATCATGTTTAGAGTGTGAGTCTCTTAAATACATGAGAGTAATTAGAAATCCAAAGGACGAGAAACACATTACTTGGGCTAGGTGTGACGTAGTCAGTCTAGTGGGGACTGACACAAACAGACCATGTCCTGAACCAAGTGGGTATAAGATGGTGAAGGGAATGGGGCACGATTCATTAGAGCTGCTGAAAGGTTTCGGAATTCTTTCTGAGGTCAACCGTTGATCTTTCGATTAATTGGGGGGGTCATGATGTACTACTAGGTGCCACTCATGATCGTTCTATAATTAGTTGATTATAGACGGCCAACATAAATCGAAAGCCTATTTAGTCACACGCACTACGAGTAATCCGAGGGATTTAAAACGAGTTGAAAATTATATTTTCCAATCAAGAGAAATAAGTCGAATCTGAATTTATCAGAGGCGCAATGGAAGCTAAAAATGGCTAAGTCTTTTGAAGACTTATTGGGCAAATTAAATGAGCTTAATTCGCGATCGGTTTGGCTCGGTTTGGCCAGCCAAAGAGGGTGCCAACCCCCTTTGTAGTGGTCGGCCATTAATAAGGGGATAAACCAATTTAATTGGTTTAATTAATAAAATAAATCTAGCGCGATTTGTTTTATTAATTATGGATAAATAAATTTGTACAAAGAAATTTATGAAAATAAATTTATAGAAATTTATTCTTTTTATGGAAATTAATATGATCCATGGAATGGTTTATTTTAATTTTATAAAATCAATTATGAATTGATTTTTCCATAATAAGAAAATTTATAAATTTCTTATATAATTTATTCCATAATTAAAGGAGAGGAGAATTTGTTTTATTATAAAGTTAGTTATAATAAAACTAGGCTTAACGGAATAAGTCATAAGAAACTTTATGAGATAAATTTCTTATGATAACTAATTCCGTTAATTCCATTAAAAGAGAGACTTGGTAAGGGAGAAGCCACTATATAAAGGAACCAAAGGCAAGCCTTGAATTTCAATCGATATAGAGCCTTCAAGAGATTAACTCTCTCCCTCTCTCTCTTTTATTCTCTCCTCCTTCCCACCTAGGCCGGCGCACCCTTGGGCATCCGAGGGCCGGCGCTCCATCCAATCCAAGTGGTTGCCGTGATCTATCAACACGAAGGAGAAGCCAACCAAGAAGAAGAAGAAGAGGATCACTCCTCCTTCCTTCCCGGAATTTGGATTCCGATTCTTGTTGGTTAGTTTCCTATTTTCTCTCTTGATCTTCTAGTTGTGCCTTTAGAGAATCTAGTAGTTCTCGTCGGCACAAAACTCGTGACTTTGCGAAGTCATCCCGAAGAGAACTCGGCGTGGACGCGAATAGAGGCGGAGCTTCCAAGGGACGCTACGGTTGGATCTCGTCCCTTACTTCGAGTTACGAGAGGTACTTAGTAAATTAGTTTACTTTTCTGAAAAGTTTTATTTTATGATCATGTCCACACACCATAAGGTTGCATGCTAGATACGTGGTTAGAATAATTTGAGAAATTATTTTATGTTAATTCTTCCGCTGCACGTAAAAATTTAGAATTTTACGAGCCCGTATCCTTGTCAACATGCACCCGGTCCCAACAAATGTTACTTGGGCTAGGTGTGACGTAGTCAGCCTAGTGGAGACTGACACACATAGACCATGTCCTGAACCAAGTGGGTATAAGATGGTGAAGGGAATGAGGCACGATTCATTATAGCTGCTGAAGGGTTTCAGAATAATTTCTGAGGTCAACCGTTGATCTTTCGATTAATTGGGGATCATGATGTACTACTAGGTGCCACTCATGATCGTTCTATAATTGGTTAATTATAGACGGCCAACATAAATCTAAAGCCTATTTAGTCACACGCACTACGAGAAATCTGAGAGATTTAAAACGAGTTAAAAATTGGATTTTCCGATCAAGAGAGATAAGTCGAATCTGAATTTTTCAGAGACGCACCGGAAGCATAAAATGGCTAAGTCTTTTGAAGACTTATTGGACGAATTAAATGAGTTTAATTCGTGTAGTTTTACCTTGGATTTGGTCGGCCAAAGAGGGCCCCCACCCTCTTTGTTTGGTCGGCCACAACAATAGGGGAAAATCGAATTTTGGTTCAAATTATAAAATAAACCGAGCGTGGTTTGTTTTATAAAATTTTGGATAAAGAAATTTATATAAAGAGATTTATTTTTCTTGGAAATTAAAATAAACCATGGATTGGTTTATTTTATTTTATAAAATCAATAATAGATTGATTTACCATGTTAAAGAAATTTATATAAAGAAATTTCTTTCCATAAGAAAAGGGAGACATGGTTGTTTTTATCATAAACTAAATTATGATAAAAACTTGGCATGATGGAATAATTCATAAAAAAATTTATATGATAAATTTCTTATGAAAATTTATTCCATAAAAAGGAGACTTGGCGATTGAGAGGCTACTATATAAAGGAACCAAGGCAAGGCTTGGAGATTAATCCAAGAGATCTAGGAATAAGCCCTCTCTCTCTCTCTCTTTCTCTCCCTCTCCCTTCTCTAGTGTCGCCGGCCCTAAAGGCCCTTGTTGCCGTGAGCCACAACCACCACCGGCCTCCTTCTTCGGCGTCCAATCTCCGGCGATCAGCCACCTTTGGCCACCAAGAAGCCGCCGCAAGAAGAAGAAGAAGCGGTCGCAACTCCTTCCTTCTTCCCGGAATCTTGATTCCGTTCTTCGTTTGGTGGTTAGTCTTTCCATCTCTCTCTTGGTATTCTTGTCGTGCCTTTGGAGAATCTAGTAGTTCTTGTCGGCACGAAACTTGTGGCTTTGCGAAGTCATCCCGAAGAAAACTCGGCGTGGACGCGAATAGAGGCGGAGCTTCCAAGGGACGCTACGGTTGGATCTCGTCCCTTTCTTCGAGTTACGCGAGGTAACAAGTAAATTAGTTTACGTTTCTGCAAAATTTTAAATATATGATCATGTCTATACAACATAAGGTTGCATGCTTAGATGTGCGGTTAAATAATTTGGGAAATTATTTATGCTAAATCTTCCGTTGCACGTAATAAATTTTAAAATTACGAACCCGCATCCAAGTCAACATGCACCCGGTCCCAACAGTGGTATCAGAGCGAGGTTAGTGTTCGACATAATCATATAAATGTTTTGCACAAAACTTTGTCATGATCTCAATTTTGGAAAATTTTCCAATTATGGAAACTTTCCAATTATGGTAAATTTTAGATTTAGGAATTTCAAGTTTTGGAAATCCTCATGAAATTTAGCAAACTTTTAAAATATCCCTGTTTCTGAAATTTTATGATAATTGCGAAAAGTTTCCATTTTTGGAAATTTCCTATTTTGGAAATTTTCCAATTTTGGAAATACGTAAGTTTTCTTTGTACCAGAAACTTACAATTATTTTGAATTTTTTTTTTTGGAAACTTTCCATTTATGGAAAGCTCGCAATTTTGGGCACTTCCTTTCAAGAAAGTTTAGACAAATTATGGGAATATTAATTGGCATTTAAATTCATAATTGGAAATTAAATTATTTACAAAATTCTTTATTTTGGATTGAGCATCGGGGAGCCGTCCAATTTAAAGTTAGTTATTATAATTAAATTTCCAAAATTGAATTTAAATTGTCAAATGTTTAATTTGGATTGAGCCTCGGGGAGCTGTCTAAATTAAGTTATTTATTGATATTAATTTTTCATAAATAAAATATGTGATCAAATCTTGGAAATTTTTGAGGTGATTCTCAAACAATAATTTCCTTGTTTGATTTATGAGGTGATGCTCTTACATATTATTGTCTCCAAAATTAATTAGGAAAATTGTTTTCCTAGAGAGTAGTATATTTTCTTAAATAAGATTTTCATGAAAATATTATGTGGTTGAATTATGGGAATCTGTCTCTTAATTTAATAAGATTTGATTTAGAGAAATCAAAGTCTTAAACATATTATTTCCGAAATTGATTATGACAATTTAGGAAATTATTTCCCAAAACAATTCCTTGAATAAAGTGTGAAATTAGAATTAGGAAATCCGGTTCCTAATTCAATTAATGAGACTTGATAAATTAAGTCACATACATACTTTATTAAGGAAATCGTTAGAACATGACATAATTATATGTCGTGAATGTGCTTAAAAGGAAAAGGATGAGACCCAAAACCCCTTACAAAATATTAAGGCCAACACCTTCTATTAATATGGTTAGAACCGGAGTTTTGTTTCTCGTTTGGGTTGATGGACACATCCATACCCAGCTTGAACCTCAACATGTTCAAACTATGGAATTAGTTTATGATTAATATAGTTGGAGTCAGAGGTCAATCCTTAGTTTTGGTTATTGGACAAATCCAAGCCTGACTAAACGGTTGAATGAGCTCCAACCATATTAAAACTATTTCTTGATTAATGGGTCAGCCTTAAGCTTGGAGCATCGATTTGTTGTGCCACAGCCAAGGTTGATGTAAAGAGAGGTGCAGTTGGATGCTATGTATATTGTTGCATACTTGTTAATGAGTTAACAATCCAATGATTTATGCAAACATTCAATTAGTTGATAGCATAATGTGATAGTTACATATATGTAATATGTAATCGGTATAATTACCTACCTTCATAGCTAAGAAAAACTTGATGGCCCCAGCCATGGTTGTTCTTATCTATGGTTGGATATCAACCTATTTGGAGATGTTCCTACAATCTCCCGAATTGATAAAAAGGGTTATTCAATTTGTAAAATAAATAGGATTTAATTAATGTATATTGATGTATTCTTTATCATTCTCATCACATAACCTCAATTTGTATTTCTAGGATAATCACCTGATCATGTCTTCCCTGAATTTGCATTCCATTTTGGACACCATTAAGTTAACTAAGGACAAAAGGATTGAAAAAGCACCAAAAGACACTTGCCATCACTGCGGCAAGGAGGGCCACTGGCGAAGAAATTGTAAGGTCTATCTTGAGTCCTTGAAGAAGAAGGCATCCGATGCCCCATTCTCTTCAGGCATCTTCGTTATTGAATGTTACTCTATTTCCTCGTACACCTGGGTACTTGATACTGGGTGTAGCTCAGATATATGTAATGACATACAGGGGCTAAGGAATAGAAGAAGACTCGTCAAGGGAGAAGGGAATTTGTGAGTTGGAAATGGAGCAAAGATTGCTGCTATTTCCATCGGAACATATTTGCTAAAGCTCTCTACTAGACTTGTCTTAAAATTGGATAATTGTTATTTTGTTCCTTCGTTAATAAAGAACATTGTATCTATTTCATGCTTGAATGAAAAAGGTTACCATTTATCTTTTAGTAACAATTGTTGTTACATAACTTTAAATGGTGTTCTTTATGGGACCGGAACTTTATGCAATGATATCTACACGTTAGATTTATCCGGTGACCTTTTCAATATCGAAGTTAGTAACAAACGTGCTCGAATAGATAATCAAATAGACTCCTATACGTGGCATTGTCGTCTTGGCCATGTAAGTAAGAAACGCATGACCAAATTACACCGATGTGGAATTCTGAAATCATTTGAACCCGGTTCATTTGATACATGCGAATCATGCTTAAAAGGCAAGATGGCCAAATTACCCATTTTCGGAAAAGGTAATCCAGTGGGAGAATTGCTTGGTCTAATACATACTGATGTATGTGGACCAATGTCAACTCATGCACAAGGAGGCTATAGCTACTTCATTACCTTTATCGATGATCACTCACGATTCGGGTATGTGTTCTTAATGAATCACAAATCTGAAGCTTTTGAGAAATTCAAAGAGTTCAGAAGTGAAGTAGAGAAACAGCTTGGCAAAAGTATTAAGATACTTCGATCCGATCGGGGTGGTGAATACTTAAGTCAAGAGTTTCAAGATTATCTTAGGGACAATGGGATATTGTCTCAATGGACTACGCCATATACACCACAGCATAATGGTGTATCTGAGAGGCGTAACCGAACCTTGATGGACATGGTTAGATCTATGATGAATCATGTAACTCTTCCAAAATCCTTTTGGGGCTATGCGCTTAAGACAACTGTTTACTTGCTAAACAGAGTCCCGACCAAGGTAGTCTCTACTACTCCATATGAGACGTGGAATAGTAAGAAACCTCATTTATCTCACCTAAAGATATGGGGTTGTCCTGCTTATGTAAAGCGGACTGTATCAGACAAATTGGATGCTAAGTCTGATAAATGTCTATTTATTGGATACCCTAAGGAAACGAAGGGTTACCAATTCTATCATCCCTTGGAACAAAAGGTGTTTGTTTCAAGGCATGCTGTATTTCTAGAAAAAGAGTTTCTTTTACAAGAAAATAGTGGGAGTAATATTGAACTTGAAGAAGTTCAAGGAACTCCAATAGACATTACAGAGACACCTAGTCTAGACCCACAACCAATAACTCATAATGATGAGCTATCAGTTGAACCTAAAACAATACCACTTCTTCGTAGGTCTGATAGGACACGCAATATTCCAGAGAGATACGGATTTCTCATAAGTGAATCGAACGACGTGTTACTCATTAGGAATGACGAACCTATCAGTTATGAAGATGTTCTGACAAATTCAGAAAGGGATAAATGGCTTGATGCTATGAAGTCGGAAATGGATTCCATGTACAAAAATCAAGTATGGGACTTGGTTAACCCACCTGAAGGGATTAAGCCCATAGGGTGCAAGTGGGTTTTCAAGAAGAAAATCGACATGGAAGGTAATGTTGTTACCTTTAAGGCTAGATTAGTGGCAAAAGGATATCGTCAGAAACAAGGAATTGATTATGACGAAACCTATTCGCCAGTAGCTATGCTTAAATCCATTCGGATGCTCCTGGCCATAGCAGCTCATTATGATTATGAGATATGGCAAATGAATGTGAAAACAGCTTTCCTTAATGGAAACCTGCTTGAGGATGTATACATGATACAACCTGAAGGTTTCACATCGGTTGATAAAACCAAAGTATGCAAGCTTCGACGATCCATATATGGACTAAAGCAAGCATCCAGGAGCTGGAACATCCTTTTTGATGAGACAATCAAAGAGTTTGATTTCTCACAAAATCCTGACGAACCTTGTGTGTACAAGAAGATTAGTGGGAGTGCAGTCGTATTCCTAGTGTTATATGTCGATGACATATTACTTATAAGAAACGATATATCAATCTTACAGTCAGTTAAAATTTGGTTGTCCAAAATTTTCTCCATGAAAGACCTGAGAGAAGCAACCTATATCCTTGGGATTAGAATCTATAGAGATAGATCAAAACGGTTGCTTGGTCTTTCGCAGTCTACATATATAGACCGAGTGCTAAAAAGGTTTAGCATGTCGGAATCCAAGAAAGGTTACCTTCCCATCAGGCATGCGATCAACCTTTCGAAGTCAATGTGTCCGCGCACAGATGATGAGAGGATTTGCATGAATAAGATTCCTTATGCATCCGCGATAGGATCTATCATGTATGCTATGTTATGTACTAGGCCCGATGTATCGTATGCTCTGAGCGTCACAAGCAGATACCAGTCTGATCCAGGAATGGATCATTGGGCGGCTGTCAAGACAATCCTCAAGTACTTAAGAAGAACTAAGGATGTGTTCCTAATATATGGAGAAGGTGATATGGTAATACGTGGATATACAGATGCCAGTTTCCAGACAGATAAGGATGACTCTAAATCTCAGTCTGGATACGTATTTATTTTGAATGGAGGCGCAATAAATTGAAAGAGTTCCAAGCAAGACACCGTAGCGGATTCTACCACGGAAGCGGAATATATTGCAGCTTCAGAAGCAGCTAAGGAAGCAGTCTGTATCAAGAAGTTTGTCTCAGAACTTGGTGTGGTTCCAACCATTGATGAAGCAATACCGGTTTATTGCGACAACAATGGAGCTATTGCACAAGCAAAGGAACCAAGGTCTCATCAGCGATCCAAACACGTGCTTCGCTGCTATCATCTGATCAGAGAGATTATAAGTAGGAATGATATACAAATTGAGAAAATTTCCACTGAAAGGAATTTAGCGGATCCTTTAACTAAGGCCTTGCCTCAAAGCAAGTTTGAGGGTCATGTGGTATAGCCTCAAAGCCTGTGGTATTGGATACCGTAGCGATTGGCATTAGGCCAAGTGGGAGTTTGTTAGTAATATGAGAGAAGTGTCCTAAGGCAATCGTCTTATGATTGTAATCATTTATATTAATAAATGAAGATTCACTATTTGAGTATACATGTTAGTGTATTTGATTGAGATCTTAAACTCGTTTACTGAATATCCTCAATACAATTCACAGCATGATAGAATTTGTGATGAATTCACAAATAGTGATTATCTCTACACGTGCAATTGTGAGGTATTGAAATTGTCCCTAGTCGATGAATTGATAAAAACGGACACTATCAATTCTGTTGTGACTAGCATGGGTTATTCTCTAATCAGCTGATTCTCACTGGCTGGTGACATTGGGATGTCCGGAGATAAACATGAATGCTAGTTAAGGGAACTAGTTCATTGGAGTAACTGGCTGTAAAACTTCATATGGTAGTCTACATATAGACATGTTAGTGAAGTTTTACTGCAGCTTAAGTGCGATGCTCCTTTGACTTGCGGTGTTCAAGTCATCTTGGTCATGGAGACTTATACTTTGACATCTTAGGAAAGCATCTCCAAGGAGGTGTGGACCCAGGATGATTTGGTATAAGCCAAAGTGCCCGAAGATGTTTGAACAGCCTACAAAGGATTCACCACTCCTTCCGAGGAGATGTATACCCAAGGCCTGTCGTCGGATTGTTACTCGAAGCCTCTGGCTAGAGCATGACATGTTCAGAGTATGGATCTCTTAGATACATGAGAGTAATTAGAATCCGTAGGACGAGAAAATGTTACTTGGGCTAGGTGTGACGTAGTCAGCCTAGTGGGGACTGACACACATAGACCATGTCCTGAACCAAGTGGGTATAAGATGGTGAAGGGAATGGGGCACGATTCATTATAGCTACTGAAGGGTTTCAGAATAATTTCTGAGGTCAACCGTTGATCTTTCGATTAATTGGGGATCATGATGTACTACTAGGTGCCACTCATGATCGTTCTATAATTGGTTAATTATAGACGGCCAACATAAATCGAAAGCCTATTTAGTCACACGCACTACGAGAAATCTGAGAGATTTAAAACGAGTTGAAAATTGGATTTTCCGATCAAGAGAGATAAGTCGAATCTGAATTTTTTAGAGACGCACCGGAAGCATAAAATGGCTAAGTCTTTTGAAGACTTATTGGACGAATTAAATGAGTTTAATTCGTGTAGTTTTACCTTGGATTTGGTCGGCCAAAGAGGGCCCCCACCCTCTTTGTTTGGTCGGCCACAACAATAGGGGAAAACCGAATTTTGGTTCAAATTATAAAATAAACCGAGCGTGGTTTGTTTTATAAAATTATGGATAAAGAAATTTATATAAAGAAATTTATATAAAGAAATTTATATAAAGAGATTTATTTTTCATGGAAATTAAAATGAATCATGGATTGACTTATTTTATTTAATAAAATCAATAATAGATTGATTTACCATGATAAAGAAATTTTATAAAGAAATTTATATAAAGAAATTTATATAAAGAAATTTCTTTCCAAAAGAAAAGGGAGACATGGTTGTTTTTATCATAAACTAAATTACGATAAAAACATGGGAAATTATTTTATGATCATGTCTACACAACATAAGGTAACAAGTAAATTAGTTTATGTTTCTGCAAAAGTTTAAATATATGATCATGTCTACACAACATAAGGTTGCATGCTTAGATGTGCGGTTAAATAATTTAGGAAATTATTTATGCTAAATCTTCTGCTGCACGTAATAAATTTTAAAATTACGAACCCGCATCCATGTCAACATGCACCCGGTCCCAAAAGCTCATCGCCCACACAACGTCCGAGAGGGGAGGGTCATAAGGTAGAAGACTGCGAGGAAAAAGGCGAGGTATATTTCTCCCTATCTCCTCTTGTTTTTATGTTACTTTCTTGCTTTGATATTTGTTATCATATGTATCTGTTTAATTAATAATCATGAGTTAATTATTTATTAATTAATGTGATAATTAATTTATGTCATGGACCCCGATTATAAACACAAAAACTGGCGATCCATTCATCGTCTTTTCCGCGGTTAATTAATCCGGAAAGTTACAAGGCCTTAACCTTGGTTTTGGCTAAGTTGTAACTTGGATTAATTAACAGGACGACGAGACGGTCGTTTGGGAGACGGGTCTCTATTCGGATTAAATTGTTAATCCGTAGACATAGAGAGGTCTCTCAAGTTCGACCCCGTGGTTGATTGTGAAACTGCCAAGCCATACCCAACAATTGGTATCAGAGCGAGGTTTCCGGTTTTGTGTGTTTAGGATTTGATTATTTTTCTGCACATTATCATGTACATTATTTTTGCTAGATAATTTTTGGATGTGCATAGGCTAACTCTTTGTTGCAGATACTAGATTCCAACTATTATGGCAATTATGGTTATTGTATGTGATTGATTGTGTGTTTTGTAATTAATTGAATCCTCGGGGTTGACGAGGCTAGATAAGTTATTTAATTTTTGTAATTAAATATGACACTTGTTTAGTCAAGCTTTTATTTACTTCTGATCTAGACTACATGTACACTCCTTTATGGAGAATAGGATCAATGGATGTAAATAAGTAAGTCAGTCATCTCGGCTCGGGGACTCCTTCATGGTGGCTTGCGCATGGAATGGATGGAGTGGACGAGGTGGCAACACGACTGGAGGTGCATGGGAGACCAAGGCCATAATAGTTGGAAAAATCTAGGATTTTTTCATTGTCTATTATATTGGTTTGTATGCTTGTCGTGTGTGTGTGCATGTGAAAAACCTCAACGTAAATAACTAAGTGGGAGAGGGACCCTAAGGGGTCCCGCGGCCTCTATTACAATCTAACAAGTGATGCGAACAAGCATGCGCGCCGACTCTGAGTGCCATCCTCCACAACGAATAGACTTGTTCTGTGGATCATTGGGTTAGAAAAGATTATAGGAAATTATTAAAGAGCGTGTGTACTTCCCCAACGGAAGACACATAATCGGAAATAATTTTGTTAGTGTCGTATAATGGTAAACACTTAGATACAAATATTAGTATCCTCCCCAACGGAGTCACTGCTATTATTTGTAGGGTCGAAGATGATCAACTATTAATTTTACTTGTCAGAAAGTTAGGTTGACAAGATAGTAAAATTAATGGGTAAAACCTCCTCTCACAAATGTAGAATTCGTATACGTCCACACTAACGTGGCATGCGATATTCTCGGTGTTTTGAGGTGTTGGTTGTTTTTGGAAATTTATTATTCTGAGGAGTCAATCTATTTTCAAAAACTAAAGTGTGTGATTGTTGTGGTTCTCAGGTATTTAAAAATGGATCTAGACCCACTTGTTCTAATAGAAAGAGAGAACCAAATAAATGCCCCTAATAACAATATGGATTGGGAATTAAATATGGACTTTGTCTCTACTACCGAGGAACCTAAACGTGATCTTGTTGAGTTCTGTGCCGAAAAGCCTAGCGAGATTAATACTGAAGAGGAGTTTGAATATTTTAGGAAATGGTTAGAAGCAGACGAGACAACCGAGGGTCATCAAAATCAGGCTTCTTCCATTACCAGTGATAAAACATCCAAACTCGATGAACTCTGTCGGCAAAGTAATCGGGCCGCTAGGCAGGAGGTAATGAAGAACTTAACAACAATCATCCTAGTTGAGGGTATACCCGTAAGGGAACATGTTCTCAAAATGATAGCTTGGCTGAAAGAGATGGAAATCCTTGGAGCACAAATCGATGGGGAAACCCAGGTCGATCTCATCCTCCAATCTCTACCACAGAGGTTTGAGAAGTTTCGCCTAAGCTACAATATGGACAAGCATTCATATTCGTGGGCAGAACTTCTGACAGAACTTGAGGCGGCAGAAGCGTTTTCTCATTCACAAACTTTCATTGCTCAAGAGGTTTCTACTTCTAAACCGAAAGGAAAGAAGAAGAAGAAACATACTGGAGCAAATAAAGTAGCAGGATTACAGGGACCTCAGGGATGCCTAAAGAAGACGAAAGGCAAGTGCTTTGTGTGTGACGACCCGACTTCTCTACCCTATACTTAAGCCGGATCGTCGCTCATTACTACCTCTACCTTTACTCACTTAACCTTAACCTTTGACTTCACCTTAGACCTTGGCCTTAGGTTAAGCAGCAGTCGACTGGTATCTGACCCAGTCGACTGGCATGCCTGAAAAACCTGTATTTCAGACCTGAAAACCATTTCCAAAGATCCACAAATCATATACTTTCAAGACATACCAAGACATAACTCCATTTCTATACTCTATACTAGTTTTATAAACATCCTAGCAACTCAAAACAAATCTAATGACTTGAAATTAGAATCTTTGCGGAATTTAACAAGACTACCAAACCATATGAAATCGTGCTAAAGATTGTATCAACTTTTGACTCTGCGAAAGTTAAACACAATGTTCACATTTTACCAATCAAAATATTAAATATTAAAGCTATACTAGAGTTTTGTACTCAACCTTGTCTCTATGCAAAGTTTACACAAAATCATTACGTTCTACCAATCCAAAACATCAAACCACAAGTTTCTAAACTTCAGAAATTGCCTCTAAGCCTTAATCCAATGGATCTCTTCCACGGTTCCACCGCCACTGAGCATCAATGCAAGTCCTGGTCGCCTCCATAACTTATGCTTTTTCTTTGCCTTTATCTGCAATAGAAGGAATGCAACTAATAAGCACATTGCTTAGTAAGTAAATCCTAACTCACAAATCCATGCTATCGATAATAAACATGCTCATTTCAAAGAATGCTTGCTTCCAAAATACATGCACATGGGAAAATTTTCATATACTTATCATGCTCAATTCATGCTTGAAAACATTACTTGCTTTAAAACACCTGCAACTTAACATGCTCATACATTAAAACACAACTTCCTTACCCTTACTCTTTAACATGCTTGCAATGTATCAATGTTAACATATGAAATAAAGGCACATACTTAAAACTGACAAAAACTTGCAATGTATCAATGTTAACACAACTTTTCTTTAACATGCTTGCAATGTATCAACGTTAACATATAAATAAAGGCACGTACTTAAAACTGACAAACACTTGCAAATACTTATATACTTGAAAATAATAATCAACTTTCCTCAGGCCTTGACATGGTACCATGGTATCAATGTACCAATTGCGCGCTTCTCTAATAGGTTTCGGGGTAGCTAGCCACCGTACCCTATTAGAGCTTCTTTCTAACTTTCTGTTGAGTAAGACACTCTGATTGCCAAGAAGTGGGCAGAATTGGTCAATCTGTCTACTATCACCCAAATAGCGTCATAGCCATTAGATGTCTTTGGTAGACCAACTATGAAATCCATGGCTATGTCTTCCCATTTCCACTCTGGAATCCGAATGGGCTGTAGAACACCTCCTATTCTCTGGTGTTCTACTTTAACTCTCTGACATGTCAGGCAGGTGCTGACATACTTAGCTATGTCTCTCTTCATCCCTGACCACCAAAATCTTCTTTTCAAATCCTGGTACATCTTAGTAGAACCAGGATGCATTGAGTAGGGAGTTCCATGGGCTTCTTCAAGAATCTTCTTTCTTAGCTCTTCATGATTGGGGACACATAAACGGTCACCATAGTAGAGTATCCCACTGTCAGATACTTTAAACTCTTTACTCTCTCCTTCTTGCATCTCTTGCTTGATCCTTTGGATATCAGAATCCTCAACTTGCTCTTTCTGTATTTCTTCAAGCAAAGTTGACTCTAGTGTCAATAGAGCTAGCTGCCCATCAATAATCTCCACTCCATAATCTACTATCTCCTTCTGTAATGGTGGTGCCAACGATGATAAGGACATCAAAGTGGCACAAGTCTTTCTACTCAGTGCATATGCTACTCTATTTGCCTTACCAGGGTGGTACAAAATCTCACAGTCATAGTCCTTCACTAACTCGACCCACCTTCGCTGTCTCAAATTGAGGTCTTTCTGAGTGAAGAAATATTTCAGACTCTGGTGATCTATATAAATCTTACACTGCACTCCATACAAGTAATGTCTCCATATCTTTAGAGCAAAGACTATAGCTGCCAACTCCAGATCATGAGTGGGGTAATTCTTTTCATAGTCCTTGAGTTGCCTGGAAGCATAAGCTATGACTTTGCCTTCTTGCACAAGGACTGCTCCAAGTCCTAGCTTTGATGCATCACTGTATATATCAAAGCTCTTATCACCTTTGGGTACTGTAAGGATAGGAGCGCTGGTCAGTCTCTTCTTCAACTCAAGGAAGCTCTGCTCACAGCCCTCAGTCCACTCATACTTCTTATTCTTTCTGATAAGGGCTGTAAGTGGAGAAGCTATCTTTGAAAAGTCCTCTACAAACCTTCTGTAGTACCCTGCCAAACCTAGAAAACTTCTGATCTCACTGGCATCCTTTGGTCGACTCTAGTTACTGACTGCTTCAATCTTGGCTTGGTCTACCATAATACCTTCCTTGGAAATGATGTGGCCTAGGAAGGCCACCTGGTCAAGCCAAAACTCACACTTTGAGAATTTGGCGTACAACTCCTTCTGATGTAAGGTTTGCAATACCATCTTCAGGTGTTCGTCATGTTCTTCCTGAGTCTTTGAATACACTAGGATATCATTAATAAAGACAATGAAGAACTTGTCCAGAAACTCCTTGAACACTCTATTCATTAGATCCATAAACGTCGCAGGGGCATTTGTCACTCCAAAGGGCATGACCACAAACTCATAGTGCCCATATCTTGTACTGAAAGCAGTCCTTGGCACATCACTCTCCTTCACTCTGTGCTGATGGTAACCTGATCGTAGATCTATCTTGGAGAACACTGTGGCTCCCTTGAGCTGATCAAATAAATCATCTATCCTTCGCAAAGGATATCTATTCTTGATGGTTACCTTATTCAAAGCTCGATAATCTAAGCACATTCGCATAGATCCATCCTTCTTCTTGACGAACAATACAGGAGCTCCCCAAGGTGAATGACTAGGGCGGATGAAACCTTGTCGAGCAGCTCTTGCAATTGTTCTTGCAATTCTTTCAGTTCTGCTGGCGCCATGCGATAAGGTTCCTTCGAAATTGGGTTGGTTCCTGGGGCCAACTCGATTTCAAACTCAATTTCCCGATTGGGAGGGAGTCCTGGTAACTCTTCAGGAAACACCTCAGGATAGTCACAGACTACCCTTACTTCTTCTCTCTTCAACCCTTCTCCTTGACTTGCATCCACTATATGAGCTAGAAAACCAGAGCACCCCTTCTCTAACATTCTCTAAGCTTGTTAGGTAGATAAGAACCTTTTTGTCTTTCTCTTTGGGTCTCCAATAAACTCAAATGGAGGTTCTGCTTCTGGTGTGAACTTGACTTTCCTCTTGCGGCAGTCTATAGAAGCACTATACTTGCTCAAGAAGTCCATCCCTAAAATGACATTGTAATCCTTCATCTCCAGGACTACCAAGTCACTATAGAGCTCTCAGTTGGAAATCCAGATTGGTACTGCCCTTAGCCTCTGAGTAGAGGCCATTACTTCCCCTGATGGTAAGGTTGTTAAAAATTTCTGACCCAAACTTTCTGGTGGGATCCCTAGCTTTTTAGAGAAAAGCATGGATACAAAAGAATGGGTTGCCCCTGTTAGATGTGTATACTGAAAGACATGCTTCTTTTATATATATGAACATCTTTATTTCGAAAAGAGAATCACAACCACACTAGGTGCCTATTTATATTAGTACATGCATGAAGTCCAATTACTTTGCATTGTAGATAACATGGTGTGTGGTGTCACACGGAAGATCATGTTATCAGTTCCTTGCTTAGTATAAATAGAGGCCCATAACCGAGATGGAATTGGACAACCCATCAGAATGGTTGTAGTGTAATTAGGTGTGGTTGGTCTTGATCATAGGATTACACTAGTGTGCTTTGAGTACATTGAGCAGGACCAAAACACGAGGTTATCCAATTTGTACTGACTCGATAATTGGATAGGACCTCAGACATTATTATGAAGTATGATCCCTTAATCCCGATATAATAACGGGTATATATTATTATCTATTATTTCTTTGATTTACCAATGGGCGAGATCTATTCTGTTAGATCGATAGGCCCGGTAAGTTGGGAGATAATATTAATAATATGATGTGTCGTTGATTATTGACGGAATCCGTGACCTGGTGAGTCGGGTTGATGATGCCCCCTTGATGAGCTCGAAAGGTTCATCATGCTAAACCCTGCAGGTGGATTTGATCCGGCATGATGATAAGGTCGAGTGGTACTAGTCAAGGATCCAGAAGTTAATTAATTTAAATTGTCAGTAATTTAATTAATTAACGGGCATTCAAAATCTTAAACATGGGGGGATGGACGACTTGTAATAAGTGGAGCCCATATGTAAATATGGGAGTTGGTGAGGTAAGTCAATGAGGGCCCTTTAGTGGAATGGATCCTCATTAATGGACCGGGTCCATTAGCGGACCAAGATCCAACTCCTCCTTATGGTCCCTACCATAGCCCTATATATACCCCATAGTGGTATGGAACCAAGTTAATGGTTGATGAATTAATCCTAGAAAACACAAGAAACCTAATTTCTTCTCTCCTCTCCTCTCTCTCTCTCTCTACGGCACCCAAGACAACTTCTCCATGGGCGACCTGTATGAAAAAAATTGGCAACGTTCCTTGCAATTAAGAAATTGCAATTGCAATTTTGCAATTAATAAGGAGGCAGCCAAAATTAAAGCCATTTGAGAATTAAAGCACTCAGCTGGATTCTCCAACAGGCAGCCGAATTTTCCCATTGGAGAATTAAAAGCATGCAGCCGGAATTCTCAAAGGAGGAGAATTAAATCTTCATCAACTCACGGTGAAGAGTGGTGCAGCCACTTCGCTGGCTTCTACGCGTGGAGAAAGGCGCCGGTGGTGCCGGTTTTCTTCTGAGAGTGGAGAAGGATACCGGCTGGTGTCGGCTTCTTCTACGCATAGAGAAAGGCGCCAGTGGTGTCGATTTTCTTCTGAGCGTGGAGAAGGACACCGGCTGGTGTCGGCTTCTTCTACGCATAGAGAAAGGCGCCGGTGGTGCCGGTTTCCTCTGAGCGAGGAGAAGGGCACCGGCTGGCGCCAGCTTCTTCCGTACGTTAAGGAGGGTACTGGGTGCGGACTGTGGATGAGTTGCTTACAGATTTTGTCTTGATGCAACTCGCAGTTCGGACACCAGTATTGGAGGAAAAGAATAGTAAGATTTTGTGTTTGGATTATTTTCTTTTTGGAGGCGGCCGACGACATCCCTTTGGTAAGGGATTGATTGGCGCAAGGAGAAGGGATCAACTTGGTGACCACGGTTCTTGGGAGATCGTCACCCACACGATGTCCAAGAGAGGAGGGTCATACGGTAGAAGATCGTAAGGTAACGGAAGGTATATTCTTCCTTGGCTCCTTTCATTCTTATTTGTACCTTATTCAATTGTCTCGTTATTTCATGTTTGTTATTTAATTATTTTGATTGCGAATCATAGTCAATAATTAATTAACTGGACACCGACCATAAACACAAAAGCCGGCAATCAACTCGTCGCCTTTTCCGCGGTCGAACGGTCGAGCAAATTGTAAGACCAATTTTGGTAATTGGCTAAGTTGCAATTTGAATCGTTCGATACGGCACGAGACGGTCGATGGGAAACGACTCTCTATTCAGATTAAAATTTTAATCCGTAGGCATAGAGAGGTTTCTCGGATCGAACAGGTATCTGCTTAGGAAACCCACCAAGCCATACCCAACAGCCCTAGTATCGAATAACATAATAGCATATTGAGATGAGGTGAGTATTCGACCTGTGACCATGTTAGAAGCATTTGCCACCTCTTCCTTGGTGATGGCGAAAACCCTGGCGTTGGTCGTGGCTGGTGGGGCTTCCATCCTCGCCTGACTGTAATAAGATCCCTCCATAACTGGCTGCATTTGGTGTAGCTGAGCAGGTCCACCCCCGTACTGAAGAAGCTGTGGTGGAGGTGGCTTTGCTTTAGGGCACGCCTTGGCCAGGTGCCATACTACTCCATAGATATAACACCCGCCAACACTCGACCTGTTAGGGCAAGCCTTCATCATATGCCCTTCTGCTCCGCAAATATGGCATCCGCTCATGCCCTGACGACATACTCCAGGATGTGTCTTCCCACACTTTGGGCAAGGAGAATACTTGAGCTGCTTGCTTGACGAGCCCCCTTTGTTGCCCTCAGAAGTCTTCTGGTCCCATTGCTTCCTCTTGCCTGAATTCCCTTTCCAGTTTTGTTGGTTCTGCGAATTTCCTTGGGACTTCTGGGCTGATGCCTGTTGTTGTTGCACACGTGTGGCCTTTATACTATTCAAGTAGTGCTCAGTGATCAAAGCACTACTTACTAGTTCTTCTGAAGTCTGTGGTCTATTACCACTGCCAGCCACATTCAAAGCTATCTGAGGCCTCTGCATCTTGAGCATCAACCTGACCCTTTCCTTTTCAGTGCTAACCAACTCCGGGCACAAGCGAGCTAGTCGATTGAACTTCTTCACTGCTTCATCTACTGATAGATCTCCTTGACGGAACTCAGTGAATTCATCGTAGTGTTTGTTTGTTACCTTCAGATGAAAGTACTCCTCCAAGAACTCTGCTTCAAAGTCGGCCTAGGTCATCTGATTCACATTTCTCTTAGCCTTCACTCTTTCCCACCACATCCTGGCATCTCCAGTAAGGCAGAAGGATGTGCACTTTATCTTCTCCACCTCGGGCCAGTCCAGTAACTCCATTATACTCTCCACTATTTTGAACCATGCCTAAGCATCCCATGGTTCACTTGTGCCAGAAAAATTCTCGGGCTTCAATCTCTGCCACTGGATCAGATATACTTCCTGTTTCACTTCTCTTGCCAGAGGTACTGGGGGAGTCTCTGTCACTACTGGTGGCACTACTTGCGCCACTGGCGCCACTGGCGTGGTAGCAGGAGTGGCCTGCTGATTAGCCATCAAGGTAGCAATAACATGCTGCTGTTCCGCAAGTTGACTCTGCAGTTGGGCTACTACTCCTTGAAGATCAGTTGGTGGTACTGACTCCGTGGACTCCTGTTCTCTAGGAGGCTGCTCCTCATTTCGGACAATTCTGGGACGTCCTCTTGCCATTCTCTTACTCTATAGTGTAAAGAAAATAAAAACTCATTATTTCTTACTAACTTACTTCATTATCTCCTTGCACATATTACATAAAATAATACCAATATCCTTTTCTATCATCATGCACTTACTGATACTAACAGTCAATAAAAAAAGCGTATAAACTACAATATATGAACTTCTTACTTGGCAGGCGGCAGGATTGATGCTTGATGTCAGTGTGGCGGAAGGGTGGAAAACTGGCTCTGATACCACTCTGTGACGACCCGACTTCTCTAGCCTATACTTAAGTCGGATCGTCGCTCTTTACTACCTTTACCTTTACTCACTTAACCTTAACCTTTGACTTCACCTTAGACCTTGGCCTTAGGTTAAGCAGCAGTCGACTGGTATCTGACCCAGTCGACTGGCATGCCTGAAAAACCTGTATTTCAGACCTGAAAACCATTTCCAAAGATCCACAAATCATATACTTTCAAGACATACCAAGACATAACTCCATTTCTATACTCTATACTAGTTTTATAATCATCCTAGCAACTCAAAACAAATCTAATGACTTGAAATTAGAATCTTTGCGGAATTTAACAAGACTACCAAACCATATGAAATCGTGCTAAAGATTGTATCAACTTTTGACTCTATGCGGAAGTTAAACACAATGTTCATATTTTACCAATAAAAATATTAAATATTAAAGCTATACTAGAGTTTTGTACTCAATCTTGTCTCTATGCAAAGTTTACACAAAATCATTACGTTCTACCAATCCAAAATACCAAACCACAAGTTTCTAAACTTCAGAAATTGCCTCTAAGCCTTAACCCAATGGATCTCTTCCACGGTTCCACCGCCACTGAGCATCAATGCAAGTCCTGGTCGCCTCCATAACTTATGCTTTTTCTTTGCCTTTATCTGCAATAGAAGGAATGCAACTAATAAGCACATTGCTTAGTAAGTAAATCCTAACTCACAAATCCATGCTATCGATAATAAACATGCTCATTTTAAAGAATGCTTGCTTCCAAAATACATGCACATGGGAAAACTTTCATATACTTATCATGCTCAATTCATGCTTGAAAATATTACTTGCTTTAAAACACCTGCAACTTAACATGCTCATACATTAAAACACAACTTCCTTACCCTTACTCTTTAACATGCTTGCAATGTATCAATGTTAACATATGAAATAAAGGCACGTACTTAAAACTGACAAACACTTGCAATGTATCAATGTTAACACAACTATTCTTTAACATGCTTGCAATGTATCAAGGTTAACATATGAAATAAAGACGCGTACTTAAAACTGACAAACAATTGCAATGTATCAATGTTAACACAACTTTTCTTTAACATGCTTGCAATGTGTAAATGTTAACATATGAAATAAAGGCACGTACTTAAAACTGACAAACACTTGCAAATACTTATATACTTGAAAATAATAATCAATTTTCCTCAGGCCTTGACATGGTACCATGGTATTAATGTACCAATTGCGCGCTTCTCTAATAGGTTTCGGGGTAGCTAGCCACCATACCCTATTAGAGCTTCTTTCTAACTTTCTGTGGACCTTCCATTTGCCCGGTACATGTCACTTTACGAAAATAAAATACTTTCTTACTATAATACTCATACGTATCAAACTATCTTACTTTTGAATGAATTTTTTTTGCACTTAACACCTTTACCTTTCTTACTTGGGACTTTCATCGAACACCTTGCGTGCACTTAACCCAAAACTCATTTTTGAGACTTTTCAAAAATTAAATCTTATCATGCTTAGATTTCATACACTAAATCTAACCCAATTCAGTTTCTATCATGAGAAAAACATGCATCTTTGAGAACTTAAAATACACGATAACATATTCTTAAAGCATGCATCACAAAACATGATTCTACAACAAGAACTTACATACGAAAGCTACTCCTATTGCAGGTGAGTGATCTACTTACCCTTATCTTGAAGAAAACTCACTAAGTATGGTTTAAATCCCAACGTAGCACTCCTCTTCCCTTTCTTCACGCAAATCTCCTCCCTCCTTGACACTAGAGAAGAAGCCCTAGATGTTCTACTCAAGAGGAAGAAGAAGGAGGAAAAGATCCCTTGAGTTTCCCTTTGGTTTCACAGCCTCCACGCGCCTCCTCTCGCAGTCTCACGAAAACCTAATCGAGGCTTCGCGCGACTTATGTGGAAGTCTAAATACCTCTTCATGAAACAGCCTAACTTACCTATAACATAATTTCGATCCTTCCTTTTCTGTGCTTAATACCCCCGCCCTTCTGGCTAGCCGAGTTCGTTTAAGGACCGGCCTGCCGTATGGTCGTGAGATCAAATCTCTCCCTGACCATTTTTCCTTTTCTTTTTATTTTAATTCCGAAAAATGCTAGAAAAATTCTGAAAAATCCCTAATAATACCAGAAAATCATTGGGTGTTACATTATGTGCAAGCAGTCAGGACATTAGAAAGCGGACTGTCCCCGCCGTCAGGGTAATAATTTAGGTATATTTTCTTCTTTTTTCATTGTAACATGTTTAGCGGTGATATCTATCGGTACCTGATGTGTAGATACGGATGCCACTAATCATGTCTGCATTTTTGTGCAGGGGTTCCAGGAAACCCGACGGGTAGCTGAGGAGGATATTGCTGACTACATGATAGGCTATGGAGATGACTTTTGCAGTGGGAGTTTATTTGTTCATGTCTTTTGCATAGGATGATATAGTTTTGGTTTTATAGAGATTGTCTTTATGTACTTAATTTTTGGAAAGAACATTTGTTCAGTTTCTGGAATAAGATATTCTATTGCTTTTATTTGTTAAAAGTAGAATAGAACAATTATCTGTTAAATTGCATAGATAGGCAATTAGCTTAAAAACTAAAATCTCCCATGATGCAATTAGATAGCTTGTCATCTAACCGAAGTAAGAGAAAGGTTCCTTCCAAGAAGAATCAAACATATATTTTGGCTCTAAAGCTTGATCTTATTAACCTTTAGTAGAATTTAAAGGTTGATAGCCAATGAGCCCTTGGGTTCATTGGTGGTGGAAGACTTGTCTTTCTTCAAATCTTTGAATCTTACTTGGATGGTTAAAAAGACCAAGAGGCTTTTTTTCCAAGCCTAGGGGCATAGAGCCAAAGGTATGTAAGAGTTGGTTCAAACCAATAAGTATAAGTCCTTAGTCTATCTAGAATAGAGGTAACCTTGAAGACTTTGTTTATTTTGTAAACAATTATTCAAGAGCTAAAGTACATTTACTTGATGTACGGCAAGACTAATTCTTTTAATGAGAACAAAGAATTTAAGTATGATATGGAGATACATCAGAGTAAAAGTATGGTGACATTACGATTAGATCGTAGTGGCAAGTACCTCTAGGGATAATTGTAGGACTTACTTATCAGTAATTGGGATTCGATCCCAATTCACTACACCTGGTGTGCCCCAACAGAATGGTGCAACACACAGAAGGAAGAAGGTCTCTTAAGATAATGATTAGGAAGATGATAAGCAACTCTGAGATTTGCCAGATTTGTTCAAAGGGGATATGCCCTGGATATGACGGTTTATATGCTTGATGCTATCTAGGTCAGTAGTCTCTTAAAACCATAGAAATGTAGACTAAGCGAAAGCTTAGTCTGAGGCATGTTCAGATTATGGGTAGTTCAGCACATGTGTTGAAAAGAGACACTGATAAGTTAGAATCTAGTGCATATGTTTGTAGCTATCCTAAGGGAACAAAAAGGTGGTTTAGTAGTCCTAAGGATCAGAGGATATTCGTTGGTACGAATGACTGATTCTTAGCAAAAGGACTATGAAATAAAAGCCCATGTGTAGAGTTACTCTGAGTAAATTAAATAAGGGGGCATTCAAATCTTAGTACCAAATGTACAAGAGGGAATACCACAGGGCACTGCACCTCGTGTCACAGAAGATACACAAGGGGTACCTTATCATAGTGGGAGGGTTGTTAGTCAACCTAAAGGATTCATGTTCTTGGAAAGTCTATGGACTGGCTTCTAGGTGAACATGAATCGGATCCTTAGACCTATGATAAGGAACATTTGCTTTGATGAGATAAATCCAGTCATGTGGATTTGTTCAAAGGACGGATGAGATATGTGTATGTAAGTAATGCGACAAATACATGTTGGTATTTTTGTACTATACGTAGATAATATTTTGTTGGTTGGCAACAATGACGGAATATTGTCTGATGTAAGGGTATAGTTGTCCAAATGATTATGAAGGACTTGGGAACAGTAAGACACATCCTTGGGGATCAAAGATCTAAGAGATCTCCAGACAAGGATGATGTGCTTGTCCCAAGCTTCATACAAGACACTGTCGTAACTTATTTTAGCATGGATACCTCCAAGGAAGGTTTAGTACTTTTCAGTTTTGGAGCTACTCTATCTAATGAGATATGTTTAGATTATCAAAGGAGAGAGAGCAGGTAATGGTAGTTCCTTTAGCATCGACTATAAGAAGCCTAGTGTATGCTAACAACAAGACCAGATATCTATTATGTCGTGGGCATGGTTAACATATATCGGAGTAACCCAGATCGAGAAAATTGGATTGCGGTAAAAGCATATATTAGTGCTTGAGAAGGACTAAAGATTATATGCTGGTTTACCGGGTAGATCAATATCCTATGGGTTACATGGATACAGAATTCCAATCAAGATTAGGGGCAATTATAAGTATTCCTTAGGGTTTTGTGTTTACTTTTAGGAGGTAGAACCATTGTATGGGAGAGTGTCGTGCAACGGCTGCGTGATGGACTCTACCATAAAAGCTAGATGGTTGGCAGTCTCTCAGATAGCCAAAAAGCTACATGGTTCAGGAATCTCAAGATGGACTTCGATGTGATTCCTGGTTTGCTCAGGACTATCACATTTGGTGGTGATCAAAATGGTGCAGTTGCAAACTCGAAGAAATCACGAGTCCATAAGGCAAGTAAACACATAGAGCGCAAGTACCACCCTGGTAAGGAATAACTGTTGTTGCCTAGATTACTTCAGAGAATGACCTAGGGAGATCTTATCACTAAGGCCTTGGTAGCGAGAGCTTTTTGGCATGTGAAGGATCGAGGGGTCAGATGTATAACATTTTGAAAACAATAAAGTCTTTCAGTATAAGTGTGAGATTATTAGGATGTATACTAAAAGCTTTGCTTTTGGTTAGAATACATTTACATTTTAAAGAGAATCGCAAAATCACACGGTGCATATTTATGTTAGTATATGCACAAAATGTCTCATACTTGACATTGTAGATAACATGGTGCGTGGTGTCGCACAAAAGACCATGTTATCAAGATTCCTTGCAGAAGTATAAGTAAGAGGCTCACAACCGAGATGGAGTTGGACAAACCATCGGGATAGTTGTAGTGTAATTAGGTGTGGTCTGTCTTAACCATAGAATTACACTAGTGCACTTTGTGTGCATTGAGTAGGACCCAAAGAGAAGTCATCCAATTTTGTACTGACTTCATAAATTGGATTAGACCTCAGATATATATTATGGAGTACGATCTCTTAATCCAGAAATAATAACATGCACATATAATTAATTATTATTTTCTTTGACTTACCAATGGGCGAAATTTATTCTGTTAAATCGATAGGCCCGGTAAATTGAGAAATAATATTAATTATATGATGTGTCGTTGATTATTGACGGAATCCATGTCCTGGTGAGTCGGGATGATGATGCCCCATTGGTGAGCTCAAAAGGATCGTCATGTCAAATCTTACAAGTGGACTATGGTCCGACATGATGAAAAGGTTGAGTGGAACTAATCAAGGATCAAGAGGATAATTAATTTAATTATCAGTAATTTAAATTAATTATCGGGCATTCGATATCTTAAACACGGAGAGATGGACGAAGACGCCCAAACCCTGACCCGTCTCTACTCCTGTCCTTAGTTATCGCTCAGCTAAGTTGCTCAGTCCCTCGAACCAAGACTTCGTTCCCAAACCCTAGGTCAGGACTTAGGTGCCCAACCCTCGGCCAGGTCTTCGTGCCCAATTCCCCGAACCAGGTCTTCGGTGCCCAACCCTCGGCCAGGTCTTCTTGCCCAGTCCTCGACCAGGACTTAGTGCCCACCTTCCAAGCAGGTCTTCGGTGCCTAGCCCCTTGCTAGGACTTAGTGCCCAATCCTCGATCAGGACTTATTGCCTAGGTTTACTAGGACTTCCTTCCACTTTGGTTACTCCTCTCTTAACTCCCCTTTGTCTGTTCAATGTGTCACTGACTTAAGTAAATTGTCAAACATTAAAACACTTAGAGGAGAACATCATTGATGCAACTTACACCAACAATCTCCCCCTTTTTGATGATTGACAATAATTTAAGTTAGATTGGTTGAAGGGGCTAACTTACTCTCCTTGGGATCAAACTAAAAAATGATCCTAGTTTTGAAAATATATTTTTGATCCTCTGAAAAATAAGAAAAAATTTCTAACTTTCACTTCCTCCCATTGTGAAAGACATTTTGATTAATTGATCCTTTGGTAAGAGGAAAAGAAAAAAATTATTTCTAACTTAAGCGCATCTCTCCCCCTTTGTCATACATCAAAAAAATTACCAGAAATACTTGCGCCAACAATGAGAATATTTGGTTCTTTTTGAAAATACTTAGTATAAATTTTTGAAGGCATAACATAAAACTAAGTATTTACGTATTTTGATCTTAGAAAACTTAAACAATAATGCATTTTTTTTAAAAAAAATATCGTATTTTTGAAAGAATACTGTGAGTTTTGAAAAGGTGCAAGTACTTTGACAGATATGATGCATTTTTGAAAGATATTTTGAAAACTATATGTTTTTCAAAAAATATTATACATATTTTGCAACTACTAACTATTTTTGAAAAAGATGAGACTTTGAAAAATATAAGTAATTTTTGAAAAGTATTATGCATTTTGAAAACACGATATTTTACTTGACTAAGTTTCTTTTCCAGTCTGACACAATCCTAGGAAACCTTGTTAACTACAAGGACATTTTCCTAAGTGTCCTGGAAATTTTTCAGATTAAAGTAAATATAAAAATAATTTCATAAGTCACACAAATTCTGAAAAAATAGGATGTAAGTACATTTTAAAAAATGTATGAATTTTTGAAGTCATAATACTTAACTTGGTTTATCTTCCAGTCTGACACAATCATAGGAAACCTTGTTGACTACAAGGACATTTTCCTAAGTGCCTTGAAAGATTTTCCAAACTCAAGATAAACACACTTTTTTTTTCAAATTGATCAAAACCAGATGAATTTTTGAAAATACTGGTATTTTTAAGGAAAAAAATGTTAGTATTTCGAAAGAATACTTATGTTTTTAGCAAGATTTTGAAGATATAGTTCAAGAAAACATGTTATTAAATAATTCTTTTAATTTGACCTCCCCCTAAACTTGACTCAGTCCTGGGAAGCTTGTTGACCACAAGTATTCTTCCTCTGAGTCTTAAGGTTTGATTCAGATCAAAAGAATAATCTAATAATTTTTCAAATAATTTAAAACTTGTCAGAAGGTTGACTCAGACTCCCCCTAAATCTGACACATCCTAGGAGTCCCTTTAGATTATGAAGTGGACCTTCCTCTGTGTCTTTAGGGTTTATCAAAATCAAATGAAAATATATGTGAGGAAGATAGATTTTGAAACCACAATTTGGAAAGAAGATAAAGTATAATCCTTTTTGAAAACATATGTGATAGAAATTAAGGCGCAGTTTAGGTCTTCAAGTTACTTCTTGAAAGATTTTGGTCTAACTAGTTTAGGTCTTGGATCGGTAGCTTCAGCTAGTTTCACCAAAAAGGCTTCCCTAACGTACTATCATCTCACCTCCACCTAATACTAGGTTGATCAAGTTTCAATTATTCTTTTTCCTATAGCCGTTCTAAATTATGCATAAATATGAATGACATGTCATATATTTAAAAGAAATAGCAAATGCATGACATGGCAATTATGCATGAGTCAAACAAGTCCAAAGCATTTTATTTAAGTTTCTAATGATGTATCAAATTTCTGATTTGATACATGTCGTGTGAACCCAGGAATATGTTAACCCACTTTGACATATTTAATGTTATTAATTTTAATTGTTATAGTTTGGGTAAAATTTTATTTTAGTTCAAGTTTAATTTATTTAAAGATTAGTTGGATTCAAGTTAATTAAGAATTAATTGAATTAATTAGAATTTGTATTAATTTGAATTAATTTAAGTTTGAATTGACTTATTTTACGTTTGAATTAATTAAGATTGAAATAAATTAATTTACGTTTGAATTAATTAAGATTGAATTAATTATCTTTGAATTAATTAAGATTGAATTAATTTCAATTTAATTTAATTTGAATTTAATTTAATTTAATTTGAATTTAATTTGATTTGATTTGAATTTAATTTGAATTAAGATTTAATTTGAATTTAATTTAATTTGAATTTAATTATGATTTAATTTGAATTTACTTTAATTATGATTTAATTTGAATTTAATTTAATTAAGATTTAATTTGAATTTAATTTGAATTTAATTTAATTAAGATTTAATTTGAATTTAATTTAATTAAGATTTAATTTGAATTTAATTTAATTAAGATTTAATTTGAACTTAATTTGAACTTAATTTGAATTTAAATTAATTAACATTTAATTTGAATTTAATTTAATTAAGATTTAAATTGAATTTAATTTAATTAATGTTTAATTTGAATTTAATTTAATTAAGATTTAATTTGAATTTAATTTAATTAAGATTTAATTTGAATTTAATTTAAATATAATTTAATTAAGATTTAATTTGAATTTAATTTAAATTTAATTAATTAAGATTTGATTTGAATTTAATTTAAATTTATTTAATTAAGATCTGAATAATTGAGGTTAAAATGATTAATTAATAGTCGTGGGTTTAAGTTCATTATTTTCATTATTTCGAAGATTTCTTCTTCATCTTTATCTATCTTTTCAAGTTTTTCTATTAATTTTGATTTATTTGAATCTTTGTGAACTTTATTAATTATGACCTTAATCTTAGAATATTCCATATCCTCCTCATCCTCAAAGTAGGAGGAGAAATTTGGGCCACTAGTTAATGTTTTGTAATAATTTTCAAGATTATCTATAATTAAATTGTTATCTAGAAGAATTTCATCTAGAGAATTATCCTCAGAATTAACTTCTGGATTGTTCTTAGGATTTTCAATTCCGAATTCAGAGTTATACAACGGATTTTCAAATTTAGAATTATCCTTAAGACTTTTGAATTCAGATTTATCCTTAGGATTAAATTTATCTGAATTAGAATTATCAGAATTAACATTATTAGAGTTAAAGTTATCAGAATCAGAATTAAGTTTAAAATTATCAGAAATAAAATTATTAGGATTAACATTATCAGAATTAAAGTTATGATAATTTATTTTAGAAATTACTGAATTAATGTTCTGAATTAAATAATTAATTTCTGATATTTTAGTCATATCTGCATTTTCTAATTTGTCATGCAAAATATTAATTTTACTATGCAGTAAATCTAACTTATCAGGGAAATTGTCTAAATTATTAAAAGACATTGCAGGAATTTGTAAAATTTTTGGAACATAAATCTTACGTACCTTCGCTGGACACTTGTTTTTGTAGTGTCCGTACTTCTCGCATTTGAAGCATCGTACGTGATCTTTGTTTTTCCGGACTCCTGGCGATGATGCCCCCTTTGCTGCCGGTGGTGTAGATCGAGTCTTACAAGTAGGGCACTGATTTTTGTAGTGCCCTTTCTCCCTGCACGTGAAACAAATAATATGGAATTTAAAATTTGACATCTAAAAAAAAATATACCTGATTCACCCCTGGGCTCCCCCTCAACTCTTGGCGTCGTTGCTCCGTCGGCGGTTAGTCCGGTGAAGAGCGGCTCGGCTCTGATACCAATTGTAGGACCGGTGCCGTCGATAGAGGGGGGTGAATATCGACTGTTAGAGACTTGTCGTAGAAAACTGTAGACTTTCGAATCTTCGTTCTAGACTCAGAGCCTTAGTGCAGCGGAAAATAAACAGAACGAAGAAAATAAAAACCAACACAGATTGCACGCGGGATTTTTACTTTGTTCCCGACCCCCAGGGTCAGTGCATCCAAGGCCTATGCACGGGAACGCCCGTCCACTATTGGTCTCCTTTCCGGACTTTCCAGAGGTGGAGAAACTCGACTTATAGTGCAAGATTACAATCTAAAGGATAAATAAATTGAATGCGGAACAATAAAATCAATCCGAACAAACAAGATCTGAAACTCGGTCGATCTGGACCTCCGAAGTGCCGCGCACTTCCTCCTGGAGCTTCCCGGTGGTAGAGCCTCATCTTTAGCGCATTGTCGTTGGTCAGAGTGATCAGAATGGCACTTAGCAGTTGTCTTTCAAGCAGAGGGGTCGAAGCCCCTTTTATAGCACTCCTGGGGGCGCCCTGGACGTCGGGGGCGCCCCGATAAACTCGGTCAAACCTTATCCCCGCGTCGACCTCGCCGCAGCTGATAAAACCTTTGACCGGGGTGCCCCGGACCTCCCGAGCTCCCTCATGAAGGATTATCTGTGTTTCGGACTCGAAACAGCAAATATAGCTTTGAACCCGGGCGCCCTACTTGAAGCCTATTCTGCCTGCTTCACTTAACCTGCATTTTTCTCCTTTGGCTTGGGCGCCCCCATCAATGGGGGCACCCTGGATGCATGGGGGCGCCCCCACTGATGGGGGCGCCCTGCTTCAAGGCCTCCAGCCCTTGTTTTTTCACCTGCTTTGTCTTCCAATCTTGGTACCTGCAAGATACACAAACACAAAGCACATATATAATATTAGCCTTAAGGACTTGGTTCGGACTTCGGATCTCCACGAAACCCTAGGCCGAACCGGTGCAAGTTCTCACCCCCGAGAACGTGCCTTTCACCTACTCCTTTCAGGAGACGGTTGCCACCCAGTCCTTTGGGTGGACTTTTGCTTAGCTTCCGATACTTCCGGACCTCGAGACGCCCAAACCCTGACCCGTCTCTACTCCTGCCCTTAGTTATCGCTCAGCTAAGTTGCTCAGTCCTCGGACCAAGACTTCGTGCCTAAACCCTAGGTTAGGAATTAGGTGCCCAACCATCGGCCAGGTCTTCGTGCCCAATTCCCCGAACCAGGTCTTCAGTGCCTAACCCTCGGCCAGGTCTTCTTGCCCAGTCCTCGACTAGGACTTAGTGCCCACCTTCCGAGCAGGTCTTCGGTGCCCAGCCCCTTGCCAGGACTTTGAGCCCAATCCTCGATCAGGACTTATTGCCTAGGTTTACTAGGACATTCTTCCACTTTGGTTACTCCTCTCTTAACTCCCCTTTGTCTGTTCAATGTGTCACTGACTTAAGTAAATTGTCAAACATTAAAACACTTAGAGGAGAATATCATTGATGCAACTTGCACCAACATCTCTCTCTCCTAGGGCGCCGACGGGTGAGAGGAGAAACCGATCTCCTTCCATTCTTCTTCTTGCTCTTCTCATTTCCGGTGATCACAAGACAAAGGGAGTTCCTTCATCTTCCTTTTGTGGAGCGCAGACGGCGAAGGGGAGCAAGAAGCGGCGGCACGTGGTGGAAGTTGTCGCCGGCGGTGGAGGTGAAGAAAGGGCTTGGCTTTCTTCACTTGGTCCTCCTTTTCCTCTTCTTCTTTTGCTGCTTGGCTCTCTGAGCAAGGAGGAAGCTCTTCCTTCCTTGTGGCGTGCAAAAGGGTAGGAGGAAGGGAGGTGGTCGTCCGGCGGGAGGAGCTCTCCCTTTTGGTGTTTGTCGCCGGAAAAGGGAGAGGTGAAAGGAGCTCTTCTTCCTTGCGGGATTGTTGTCGTGAGAAAGGAAGAAGAAGAGGGGGTTGGCTCGGGTGGAGGTGAAGCTTTTCTTCCCTAGCTTCATCTCTTCTTCCTTGGAGGGTCACCGGTGGGAGCCAAACCCTAACCCTAGGGTTTGGTGTTGGCGCAAAGAAGGGAAGAAGGAAAAGGATTAATTGGACGCCTTGGTGACTCTATGTCTTGGTAGCTCGTCGCCCACATGACGCCCGAGAGGGGAGGGTCATAAGGTAGAAGACTGCGAGGTAAAAGGCAAGGTATATTTCTCCCTAACTCCTCTTGTTTTCATGTTACTTTCTTGCTTTGATATTTGTTATCATATGTATGTGTTTAATTAATTATCATGAGTTAATTATTTGTTAATTAATGTGATAATTAATTTATGTCATGGACCCCAATTATAAACACGAAAACCAGCGATCCATTCGTCGTCTTTTCCATGGTTAATTAATCCGGAAAGTTATAAGGCCTTAACCTTGGTTTTGGCTAAGTTGTAACTTGGATTAATTAACACAACGACGAGACGGTCGTTTGGGAGACGGATCTCTATTCGGATTAAATTTTTTAATCCGTAGATGTAGAGAGGTCTCTCAGATTCGACCCCGTGGTTGATTGTGAAACCGCCAAGCCATACCCAACAATCGTCCATCTCCCCGTGTTTAAGATATCGAATGCCCAATAATTAATTTAAATTACTGACAATTTTAATTAATTATCCTCTTGATCCTTGATTAGTACCACTCAATCTTTTCATCATGTTGAACGATAGTCCACTTGCAAGATTTAACATGACGATCCTTATGAGCTCATCAAGGGAGCATCATCATCCCGACTCACTAGGACACGGATTCCATCAATAATCAACGGCACACCATGTAGATAATCTTGTTACCCAACTTACTGAGTCTATCGATCTAACAGAATAGATCTCGCCCATTGGTAAATCAAAGTAATAATATTAAATACACGTGCCCGTTATTATTTCGAGATTTAGAGATTGTACTCCATAATATAAATCGAGGTCTAATCCAATTCATGAAGTCACTACAAAATTGGATGACCTCTCTTTTGGTCCTACTCAATGCACACAAATGCACTATGTAATTCTATGGTTAAGACAAACCACACCTAATTACATTACAACCATCCCGATGGTTTGTCCAACTTCATCTCGGTTGTGAGCCTCCTTCTTATACTTCTGCAAGGAACTGATAACATGATCTTCTATGCATCACCATGCACCATGTTATCTACAATGCAAAGAACGAGACTTTTCGTGCACATACTAATATAAGTATGCACCTTGTGATTTTGTGATTCTCTTTCAAGAATGTTGATGTACTTAACCAAAAGCAAGGCTTTTAGTATACATCCTAACAATCTCCCACTTATACTAACAGACATTGCTGTTTTCAAAATGTCATACATCTGACCTCTTTGATCCTCCACATGCCTAAAAGCTCTCGCTACCAAGGCCTTAGTGAAAGGGTCTCCCTAGGTCGTTCTTTGATGTAATCTAGGCATCAACAGCTATTCCTCACCAGTGTGGTGCTTGCGCTCTATGTGTTTACTCGCTTTATGGACTCGTGATTCCTTCGAGTTTGCAACTGCACCATTTTTATCACAATAAAATGTGATAGTCCTGAGCAAACCAGGAATCACATCGAAGTCTATCTTGAGGTTCCTGAACCATGTAGCTCTATTGGATGTCTAAGAGACTGCCATCCATCCAGCTTCCATGGTGGAGTCCATCACGCAGCCGCTGCGCGACACTCTCCCATACAGTGGTTCTACCTTCTAAAAGTAAACACAAAACCCCAAGGAATACTTATATTTGCCCCTATCTGATTTGAATTCTGTATTATAACCCACAGGAGATTGGCTTGCCCGGTAAACCAGCATATAATCCTTAGACCTTCTCAAGCACTAATATATTCTTTTACCGCAATCCAATTTCCTTGACCTAGGTTACTCCAATATCTGCTAATTATGCCCTCGGCACAATAGATATCTGGTCTCGTTTTTAGCATACATGAGACTTCCTATAGTCGACGCTAAAGGAACCACCATTACCTGCTCTATCTCCTTTGATAATATAAACATATCTCTTTAAACAGAGTAGCTCCACATCTGGAAAGTACAAAACTTTTCTTGGAGGTTTTCATGCTAAAACGAGTTAGGATAGTGTCTTGTATGAAGCTTGGGATAAACACATCATCCTTGTCTGGAGATCCCTTAGATCTTTGATCCCCAAGGATGTGTCTTACTATTCCCAAGTCCTTCATAATTGTTTGGACGACCATACCCTTTCATCTGATAGTATTTTGTTATTGTTGTCAATCAACAAAATATTATCTACGTATAGTACAAGGATACCACTTCGTTTCTATCACATCACTTATATACACAATCTTATCCATCCTTTGAACAAATCCATATGATTGGATTTATCTCTTTAAAGCGGATGATTCTCGTCATATGTCCATGGATCCGGTTCATGTTCACCAAGGACCTAGTCCAAAGACTCTCCAAGAACATGAAACCTTTTGGTTGCCTAATGATAATCGTTTTTAGTCGTGTTACGGTTTCAAATACAATCAAAATATCGAACTCCTCTAAACTAATGTAGTATAGAGTAACTCGAGTCGTCTCTCTCAAGGAATGCAATGGTAGGTTAATAATCCTAGGATTCTATGTTATTGCTTTTGGATTTTAGATATGAAACTGGGGTTAGAATTTGAAAGCTAAGACTACAAAATAAAATAGCAAAGCATGTATGAAATCTAATCCTAATTAATGAAAGACAATGTGAGTAAAGAGGATCTAATCAAAACTAGACTTGCAAGGAAACGAAAAGCAACACAAAGTAAGCATTTAGGGAACTGGAGCATAAATGAAACCTAACCTAATTGCATCAAACTGAAAGACACTATAAGAAAACATAAAGCAATCAAACTAACGAAACATTGCAAGAATCTAAGATAAGGAAAATTCAAATTAGAATCCAACTAATGGAAGAAACAATTCATCAAACATATGGTATGCATGAAAGAAAGCATTAAAGAAACTAAGCATGGACCGAAACCTAATCTAACCTAATTTCATACTTAAACATAAGAGAAACGTGAAACATTCAATTAATGAAGCGTAGCAAGAATCTAAGCTGAGAAAATGCAAAATGAAACTAAAACACTTGGTTGGGACATTTCAACGAACACTTGGGGAGCATACATTAAAATGATATGAGTATATGCCATTCTAAAACATGAGAGGCCAAATTTGATACAAGCATCAACAAACGCAGTAGACAATCCACAAGCAAAGCATAACAACTCAATTACATGAAACAACTTAACACAAAGAAATCAACCAAGTGATGAATGGATCTTGCGAATGGAACTCCTTGCGGATGAGTGGACTTGAAGGAGTGGAGATGGAGATGAGCTGCTGTGGTTCTCCTTGTGTTCGGTCCCTTTGGTGGAGTGAAAACCCTAGAGTGGAGAAGAGGGGATGGAGCTCCGGAAGTAGCAGTGAAGTGGAACTGCTGTGAAGGGTGTGGTAGAAGAAGAGGTGAAGTTGAGTCCCTCAGTCGGCCTAGGGTTGTCGCAGATGAGTTGGGGATCGGGATGGAGAGGAGGAACCGCCGCATGTGTGAAAGATGATGAATCGAGAATGAGGTAGCCGGCCAGAGGTGGAGAGGAGATGAGGGGGAAGGTGGTGCTCCAGCCGGCGGCTGTGTGATGGAGAGGAAGATGAGAAGGTCCGACCAGCAGCGGTGAAGGAGAAGAGGGAATGTCGCCGGCCGTTGTCGAGAAAGGAAGGAAGATGAGAAGTGGCGAAGAGGATGAGATGGGGCAAGGAAGAGTCGAGTCCCCCTGATGATGCGTCGAGTGGATTCCTTTCACTCGTGGTCTCGCCCGATGAGTTCAGCCCAAGCCCAGCAGCTGGTTCAGCCCTTAGCCCATGCCTTCAATCCAACCCAGCAGTTCGGTTAAGCCTGGGTTCAGCCCTGGGTCAGCCACAGATCAGCCTAGTTCAGACCTGGGTTCAGCCCTGGATCAGCCTAGTCCAGTCCAGTCATGGGTCCAAATTGGATTGGCTGAATCGAACCATCTTCATTTGAATTAAACCCAGCCTTGGTCCAATCTTTAATTCCCTACAAAAATCATGAAATAATACCAAAATTTAGAGGAAATTATAATGTGCTCCAAAAAATAAATCCTACTCGTAAAATATGGTATAAACATGGTTTAAGCATACGAGAGAATGAAAAATGCTAATTAAATGAGTAAATAAAATGACATAAAATACTAGTTATCACCTAACAACCCTCCCACTACGATAAGGTATCCCTTGTGTATCTTCTGTGACACGAGGTGCAGTGACTTGTGGTATTGTCTCATGTACAGTTGGTACTAAGGTCAGAATACCCCCTTAATAATTCTACTCATGGGTATGTGATTTATAACATTGTCCTTTTCCAAGAATCAAACATTCGTACCAACGAATATCCTCTGATCCTTAGGACTACTAAACCACCCTATGTTCCCATAGGATAGCCTACGAGCAGGTACACTATATTCCAACATATCAGTATCTCTCTTCAGCACATGTGCTGAACTTGCTCAAATCTGAACATGTCTTAGACTAAACTTTCACTTAGTCTATATTTCTATGGGTTTGGAGGCTACTGATCTAGATAGTATCAAGCACATACTCAGTAGTATCCAGAGCATGTCCCCAGAACAAATCTGGCTAATCTCAGAGTAGCTTATCATTGTCCTAACCATTACCTTAAGAGACCTTTTCCTTCTCTGTGTTGCACCGTTCTGTTGGGGCATACTGGGTGCAGTGAATTGGGATTGATTCCCAATCTCTGATAAGTAAGTACTACAACTATCCTAAGAGGTACTTGCCACTACGATCTATTCGTAATGTCACCATACTTTTACTCTGATGTTTCTCCGCATCTGACTTGAATTCTTTGATCTCATCAAGGTATTCAGTCTTGTGGTACATCAAGTAAATGTACTTTATCCTTTGAATAATTGTTTATAAAATAAACGAAGTATTTCAAGGCTACCTCTATTCTGGATAGACTAAGGACGTAAACTTATCAGGATGAACCAACTCCTACATATCTTTGGCTCTATACCCCTGGCTTATAAAAATCTCTTGGTCTTCTTACCTTCCAAGTAAGATTCAAAGGTTTTAAGGAAGACTAGTCTTCCACTACCTAATGAACCCAAGGGTCCATTAGCTATCAATCTTTGAATCCTACTAAAGGTTAATAAGACCAAGCCTTAGAGTCTAAAGGTATGTTTGATTCATCTAGGAAGAAACCTTTCTCTTACTTTGGTTAGATGATAAGCTATTTAACATCTAGTTACATCATGGGAGCTTTTGTTTTTAAAATAAACCAATTGCCTATTTATGTACTTTAATAGCCAATACTTCTATTCCACTTTTAACAATAAAAGTAATAGAATATCTTATTCCAGAAATTGAACAAAAGTTCTTTCCAAAAATTAAGTACGTAGAGGCAATCTCTATAAAACCAAAACTTTATCATCCTATCTAAAAGACATAAATGAATAACTCCTGTTGAGGCAATCTGTGGTCCGGAGTGACCAAGTGATTTGATGTTTGAGAAAAGGGTTTAAGTTAGGTTTACCCTTGTGTTCTTATATGTGTATATTGAATGTGCAGGTTGTACAAGTTACACATATGGACTTGACTGGACGGCCTCGGTACGGTGAAGGGTGGCATGGAGACAAGCTGGAGGCTTGTGTGCACCCGAGGGACCTTGGAGAGCAGGCACGATGAGATGAGGGGCGCGGACTCGAGGCATGCGTGAAGGATGTCATGGAGGCAAGCTGGAGGCTTACGTGCATCCGAGGGACGGGAGCCGAAGATGAAGAGGGCGCGAAGGCAACAGTCGAGGCTGCGGATGAGGAGTCAGTTGAGTCGTAAGGGTATGAGTGTTGTGTAATTGTACTCGGAAAATCTTAGGATTTGTGCGGAGTGTAATATACTCAAGAAGGGTAACCTTAGGTATGTGAGTAGACCAGTCGACTGGCCTGAGGGTAGTCGACTGATGAAACTCACAGAAGGGTCTCAGCCTGGGACCAGTCGACTGCCCTGGGGGCAGTCGACTGGTAGCGAGGGTTTCAGCCCGAGTCCTATTTAAAGAGGACTTCGTGGTGGCTGAGATTCTTGACGAAACTCGCTTGGGTAAAGTGAGTTAGTAGTCTTTTGTACCCAGATATTGTCAAAGTGATTGTGGCGAGGTTTCTCCACCCAGAAGGAGTGACGAGGGCTAGCCGGAGGTTATCCGGGGAGTGATCCATCGACGGATTCATGGATTAGTCACCCGTTCAGGATAGATACCAAGTAAATCAAGTTGTTAGCATTGTTCTTCACTGTTAGTTTTGTTTTATTATATATTCCGTTGTGCAACTAACCGTGTAGGAAGAAAGGGGGTCGAAAAGTTTGCAATTCACCCCCCCCCTCTAGCAAACGCAAGCGATCTATCAACTCCCACTGCAAAAGTCATCTCTGTAGTCTATCCCATGTAGATGGTAATCTCCTTCTCAGCTAGTCGTCGGGTTTCCTAGAACCCCTGCAAAAAGATGCAGACAAAATTAGTGGCATCCATATCTACACACCAGGTATCGGTAGATATCACCGCTAAACATGTTACAACGACAAAAGAGAAAAGTATACCTGAATTATTACTCTAACAGCGGGGACAATCCGCCTTCCAATGTCCAGATTACTTGCACAAGAAGCACTTACCTTTCGGCTTATTCATGCAACTCTGAGGTCCCTGTAATCCTGCTACTTTCTTTGCCCCAGCATGTTTCTTCTTCTTCTTTCCTTTCGGTTTAGAAAAAGAACCCCCTTGAGCAATGAAATTCTGTGAACTCTGAAGAGAAAACGCCTCGCCGCCTCGAGTTCTATCAGAAGTTCTGCCCACGAATATGTATGTTTGTCCATATTGTAGCTTAAACGAAACTTCTCAAAACTCTTTGGTAAAGATTGGAGGATGAGATCGACCTGGGTTTCCCCATCGATTTGTGCTCCAAGGATTTCCATCTCTTTCAGCCAAGTCATCATTTTGAGAACATGTTCCCTCACGGGCATACCCTCAACTATGATGGTCGTTGTCAAGTTCTTCATGACTTCATGCCTAGCGGCCCAATCATGATGTCCAAAGAGTTCATCGAGTTTGGATATCTTATTACTGGTAATGGAAGAAGTCTGAGGTTGATAACTCTTAGTCATCTCATCTGCTTCTAACCATTTCCTGAAATATTCAAACTCCTCTTCATCATTAATCTCGCTAGGTTTTATAGCACAGAACTCGACAAGATCACACTTGGATTCCTCGGCAGTTTCGACAAAGTCCAGGTTTAATTCCCAATCCATAATACTAGTAGGGGCATTAAGTTCGTTTTCTCTTTGAATTAAGTCAAGTGGGTCTAGATCCATTTTAAAACACCTGAGAATCACAACAATCACACACTTTAGATTTCAAAAATAAATTGATTCCTCAAAACAATAAATTTTCAAAATCAACCAACACCTCAAAACACCGAGAATATTGCATGCCACGATGGTGTGGACGTATACGAATTCTACATTTGTGAGAGGAGGTTTGACCCATTAATTTTACTATCTTATCATCCTAACTTTCTGATAAGTAAAATTAATAGTTGGTCCTCTTCGGCCCTACAAATAATAGCAGTGACTCCAATAGGGAGGATACTATTATTTGTACCTAAGTGTTCACCATTACACGACACTAAGAAAATTATTTCCGATTATGTGTCTTCTGATGGGGAAGTACACACGCTCTTTAATAATTTCCTATAGTCTTTTCTGACCTAGTGATCCACAGAACAAGTCCATCCAATGAGGAGGAAGACACTCAGAGTCGACACGCAGACTTGTTCGCATCACTTATCATATTGTAATGGAGGTCATGGGACCCTTAGGGTCCCTCTCCCACTTAGTTATTTATGTTGAGGATTTTCATGCACACAGACACAACAAGCACATAACCAAAGCACAAATAAGAAAAATCCTAGATTTTTCAACTTTCATGGCCTTGGTCTCCAATGTGCCTCCAGTCGTGTTGTCACCTTGTCCGCTCCTCCCTATCCATGCGCAAGCCACCATGAAGGGGTCTCCGAGCCGAGATAACTAGCTAAATATTTACATCCATCGATCATATACTCCACGATGGAGTGTACATGCAATCTAGATCGAAACTAAATAAATGTTCGGCTAAACACATGTCGTATTTAATTAGAAAAATTAAATACCTAATTTAGCCTCATCAACCCCGAGGATTTAATTAATTACACAAATTGCACAACCAATCACATACATCTATTATTTTGGCCATGATAAGTTGGAATCTAGTGCCTGCAACAAAGAGTTAGCCTACACACATACATATATCATCCAGAAAAAATAAAATACATGACAATGCACAATAAATTAACCAATCCTAAACACATAAAATCGAAACCTCATCTCTAATACCAATTGATGGTTGTAACATAACAACCGAGGGTATGACTCGGCGGGTTTCCTAAGCAACCACGAGGTCAATAGTTGTAACATAACAACCGAGCGTCGTCGGCACGACTCCCATCCTCTAGGAGACGCCGGTCAATGGAGAAGAAGTCGAGGAAGAAGAAGAAGCACTGAAAGGAGAAGAAGAACCACTGCTTTCAACCAAATTCCAACCGCACGGCTCCCTCCTTCCCTCTCACCGCCGACGACAACAAAAGATGGAAAACTTTCTTTTATCCCTCACAGCCGACCACCGTTCTTCTCTCTGTGGGTTTGCGCACGTCCTGGGGAAGGAACCGGAGAAGAAAACCAAGAGAAAGAGCTTCCAATCTTCCTCATCCGGCTGCTTCTTCTACCTCTATCCTGCCGGCGCTAATAAACCCTAGGAGAGAGAAATCTTGAGAGAAAACCAAGGGAGAGTCTTGGGGTTTGATATGGATGATTAACCTTTGGTTTCATGATACCATGGGGTATTTATAGGGCTATGGTAGGGATCATGAGGAGGAGTTGGGTCTTGGCCCGCTAATGAATCCAAACAAGATCCATTAATGAGGATCCATTCCACTAAAGGATCCCCATTGAACTTCCTCACCAACGCCCAT